>PVIU01002887.1:0-158858 GCA_004026605.1 Ondatra zibethicus
CAAGATCCAGCAATACCACTCTTGGGAATATGCCCAAGAGATGCCCAATCATACTACAAAAGCATTTGTTCAACTATGTTCATAGCAGCATTATTTGTAATAGCCAGAACCTGGAAACAACCTAGATGCCCCTCAATGGAAGAATGGATAAAGAAAGTGTGGCACATCTACACATTAGAGTACTACTCAGTGGTAAAAACAATGACATCTTGAATTTTGCATGCAAATGGATGGAAATAGAAAACACTATCCTGAGTGAGATAACCCAGACCCAAAAATACGAATATGGTATATACTCACTCATTAGTGAATTCTAGCCATAAACAAAGGATATTGAGCCTATAGTTTGCGATCCTAGAGAATCTAAGTAATAAGGTGAACCCAAAGAAAAACATCAATAGATCCTCCTGGAAATTGGAAGCAGACAAGATCACCAGGCAAAAGTTGGAAGCATGGGGGTGGGAGCGGGGTGGGGGGAAGGGGAGAGGGGGGAGAGAGAAGGGAGAAGGGGAGGATTGGGGAGAGCTTGGGGGAGTGGGATGGTGGAGATGGAGGAAGGACAGGTATGGGAGCAGGGAAGAAGTTATCTTAATTAAGGGAGGCATTGTGGGGTTGGCAAGAGGCTTGACTCTAGAGGGGTTCCCAGGTGTTCATGGGGATGTCCCCAGCTAGGACCCTGGGCAGTGGAGGAGAGGATGCCTGAACTGGCCTTGTCCCATAGTTAGACTGATGACTATCTTGAATATCACCAGAGAACCTTCGTCTAGCGACAGATGGAGATAGAGACAGAGACCCACATCAGAGCACTGGACTGAGCTGCCAAGGTCCAGTTGAAGAGCAGAAGGAGGGAGAAGATGAACAAGGAAGTCAGGACTGCGAGGGGTTGGTCCACCCACTGAGATAGTGTGCCTGAACTAATGGGAGCTCACCAAAGCCAGCTGGACTGGGACTAAATGAGCATGGGATCAAACTGGACCCTCTGAATGTGGCTCACAATGAGGCAGACTGAGAAGCCAACGATAATGGCACTGGGATTTGTCTCTAGGGCATGTACTGGCTTTTGGGGATCCTATTCTATTTGTATGTATACCTTCCTAAGCCTGGATGGAGGGGGGAGGGCCCTGGGCTTCCCACAGGGCAGTCCTAAACTGGAGGGGAAGGGGGAAGGGAAAGGGAGGAGCAAGAGGGAAGTGGGAGGAGGGGAAATTTTGAATGGTATTATTTATAAAGTAATAAAAAATTATCAGAAAAAATAAAATAGAAAAAGATAGTTTGTTTTCTTTTTAAAAAAAATAAAATTTAAAAAAATTAAATTAAATTTAAAAAGAAGTACAATTATAGATTGATCTTCTATCATGTGTCCTTCATAAAATCACTCTTACATCTAGCAATTTTTGTAAACTCTTTTAAATATTATGTATAACTTATGCTTTGGAAACTAACGCATTGCTGAGAGAAACTGTAGGACTGAACTGGGGAGGTATACCATGTTCTTGGACTAAGCATGCCTAGTCAACCAGTTTCCTCAGGGAGACAAGCAGGTTTAACACCATTCCAGACGGAGTCACTGCACACTTTTCTGCCAGAAATTGAAAAACATGCTCTAAAATTTATACAGGAATTAGAAAGGTCAAGAATAGCCAAAAATAATTTGAGAAAGGCCTTTGAAAAATTTCAAGTTCATGCTTCCTGATTACAATGGTTACTACAAAACTTCAGCAGTGAAGAAACTGGTACTGGAGGAAAGGCAGACGTAAATATGGAGCAGAATGGGGAGCCAGAGATAGACTTAAAACAAAGACGGCGTTGACTTACGGAAAGATGCACCAAAGACAGTCCTTCCTAGAGGTGCTGGCACAATTGGTTGTAGGTAAGACACAAGCAGAAAACCCTCAACCCAACCTCACACCTCATACAGAGTAAACTCAAATCGGTCATAGGCCTACAGACAAAAGCTAAAATTATTTCTAGAAGAAGCCAGGAGAAATTCTTATGGTCCTGGGTGAAGCAGAATGGGTGCATCTCAAATGTGTTCAGAAAAGACAAACAGCCAGGCGTGAAATGTAATCTCCGATCACTCCACTTAAAGCTACTACTTTCCAGCACCTCTCTGGGCCAGGTGAAGCCTGTGTGTGTGGTGCCGAGGATTCTGTCTGCTAGAAAGGGAAGGTGCAGTATCTTCCATGTGTCTGTGGGGACCTAGGTGTCTAAGTATATCAAGACTTATCTTGACCCACACATAGGGACTGAATAGCTGGCTCAGTGGCTAAGAGCACATACTTCCAAAGGACCTGAATTAGGTTCCCAGTACCAATATCCAGCCACTTACCACAACCTGTAGCTCCAGCTCCAGGGGAAACCATACCCTCTTCTGTCCTCCGCCAGTACCATACACATGAGCATAAACACACACACACACACACACACACACACACACACACACACACACATTTATTTTTTTTAATTAGTATATTTTTAAATGCAAACTATAGGCACACACTTTGATTTGTGTAAACTTTATACCCCAACACAGCTGAGTTCCTGAATCAAATATTAAGAACAGTGTGGCTTGGGTTTCAGGTTGATTCATCAAAGAGGGTTGAAGTTCCCATCCTTTGCTTGCAGAAAAGGGACTCGTTTCTGATTGGCCATTGTCAGATGTCTGCTTGTGCTGAATACGAGCACGGGGCCATCTGGTGGCCAGCTGCCAGAAGCAACTTCACAATGATGGAGATGTGACAGGAAATGACTTCGCTTCAGATTTAAACCACTTTTGCTAACTAATTTGGACATAAAAGCCACTTTGCTAAATGCCCTTTGCAGGGAAAGCAGCTGGGCCCCAAGGAGAACATGAGTCCTCCCCTCCCCTTCCTCCTCCGGGGGCCTCTCTGCTTGTGGAACTCCTCCTGAGCCTTGCAACGGCCAGCTCCCATGGCTCATACACCCCTGTTGGGGACTACAGACCACCAGACCCTGAATTTTCTGTAAACAACTTGTTCTCCACTGCTCTGAGAAGCCTGCAGCTGCTCTGAGCATGAGACCCTGATGGCAGGGGAGTGGTTTCTGGTGGATCTGCAGCTGAAAGATCCAGAGAGCTGGGGCGTGGCCAGAGCATAGTATAAGCTGCCCCTGAACACAATAAAGGGGGCATCCTTGGGGAATTCAAGGATGACCCGTGTCTCTGTCTCTCTGTCTGTGTGTGTGTCAATCTCCAGGCCCTTGCCTGGCCCTCGAACTGTCCCTTGGTGCAGGTCTTACGCTACAGGCACATTACTGTAGTACAGGCACTACAGGACCGTAGTACACACCCCTTCTCTTGGTCCCTGCTGAGGCACAATCTCTTCAAGTCCTTTGTCCCTGTAGCCACCCTATCCCTGTCCTTGGCCAGGTGACACGCTTGCGTTTGTGTTGCACATTGGTTCTTCAAGCTCCTTCCTATTGACTCCTTGTTCATAAAACCAGCAGTATGACCCAGGGCCATGCCCCAGTTCCCATCCACGTCCACTGAGCCAAAAAGCCAAGCCCCTCCCAACACATCCCATCTGTCCTAGTTACATTTCTATTGCTGTAATAAACACCATAGCCAGAAACAGCCTGGGGAGGAAAGGGTTCCTCCCATCTTACAGCACTCGGGTTATAAATCCAGCACTGAGGAAAGTCGGAGCAGGAACTCAAGACGAGAACCCAGAGGCAGGAAGTGAAACAGAGGCCATAGAGGAGTGCTGCTTCATAGCTCACCACAGCTTGTTCAGCCTTTTTACTTATACCATCCAAAAGCCACCCGCTCAGGGGTGGTACCACCCACAGTGAGCTGGAACATCCCACTTCAATGAAGAAAACCCCCCCACAGACTTGCTTACAGGCCAATCTGACGGAAGAGGCGTTTTCTCAGTTGAGGTTCCCTCTTCCCAGGGGCCTGTGCTGTGTCAAGCTGACAAGAAAACTAACCTGCACCCCATCCACATACCTGCTCTGTATACCAGCATATCGGGGTCACAATTTACATTTCCTGAGCTCAGTCTGCATCACCTTGTGATTCAAACTTAATCCCGGGCCCCTTCTATTCCATAGGCCTGTCATATTTACCCATGAAGCCGGTCCTTCCTCCTCCCCACCCAGAAGCTTGTGTGCATGGCGCTCAGGCAGCCCTCAGAAGATAAGCATATCAACAGAGCAACTGTACACTTCCACCACGTCCCAGAGACCACCCACATCATCTCGTAACTTACCCTTGAGAGTCTGTTAATTCCCAAGAGAGACTAGAGATGAGGCTTACGACTGCTACCTGCAGGGTCACTGCAGGGACTGGCTCAGTGGGGAAGGGTGCTTCCCACTAAGCCTGGTGGCCTGCGTCCAATTCCTCGGACTAACACAGAAGGAGGAAAGAACTGACTTCTACAGGTTGCCCTCTGACCTCCACAGGCATGTTCTGTCACACGCTCACACCCCTAGAGAAATAAGTCTAACAAAACCAGAACATTGTTTTTAAGATTCACAGGGGAATCATAAAGCCCAGAGTCTCCTCCATGAAGAACGTTTTAGAAACGGCCATGTTCACTTGCCCTTTTGGTGCTTAAAGGATGGCCATGAGCCAAAGAGCAGCAGCCTCCAGGCGGTTGCCTCCTGTGATGGGGAGTCACATGTGTGGCATGCAGCCTGTGGTTCGGGACCTGCTTTCAGCCTTGTCCATGGCCATACAGCAGGTGGGGAGGGGGAAGTACGCCAGGAGATTAAGGAGAGCTGGGAATGGACTAGGATAGAATTCAGGTTAATGTCATTGTCCTAGCCAGTGAGAGCCCCTGGCATGTGGGTGGTTGGGCAGAGGCTCTGCTTCTCCATTGCGTGTGGACAGTTGCAATGCCCACTACAGCAGGAAGGCTCCTGACCTGTGTTCTCTGGCATCATTCTGCCATTCTGTTCAGCTGTATGACAAAGGGACTTTTGCACAGTGTGCTGGCTGGTTTTATGTCAACTTGACACATGCTAGAGTTATTGGAAAACAGGGAGCCTCAACTGAGAACTTGTCTCTATAAGGTTGGACTGTAGGCAAGCCTGTAAGGCATTTTCTTAATTAGTGATTGATGGGAGTGGGCCCAGCCCATTGTGGGTGAAGCCATTCCTAGGCTGCTGATCCTGGGTTAGATCAGAAAGCAGGCTGAGCAAGCCATGGGGAGCAAACCAGTAAGCAGCTCCCCTCCGTGGCCTCTGCATCAGCTCCTGCCTCCAGGTCCCTGCTCTATTTGAATTCCTGTTCTGATTTCCTTCAATGTGGAAGTGTAAGCCAAATAAACCCTTTCCGCCCCAAGATGTTTTGGTCATGGTATTTCATCACAACAACCATAACCCTAACTAACTAAGACATAGGGGAACAGATGTCACTGATCAAATTACCCCAGGCTATCTGGGTAAAGTCAGTACAGGGACTTGAAGACACAGAAGAGGAAAGAGGAAATAGATAAAACAAAAGTTCAAGGAGAATGCAATCCCTCATGGCAGACATAGAAAGGGTGAGAAAAAGCATAGCTGCCAGCTTTCAATGAGCTTGCGAGAGTATCACGAATTCCAGGTGGCCAGCAGCCCTAGCCAGCCCCTTCATTTCAGCTGAGGCGACCCTGCACACAGAGTCCTCCCTTGCTGCTAGCCTCTGCTCTCCAGAAATGCAAACAGTCAGTGTGTATTGTTCCAGCTGCAGATGCTGTGGTGACCTGTTGTGGCAGGGTAGGGACACGAATGCCCTTGCTCTTCGACACTTCCGTTTGTGGTCTCCCGCTAGGTTGGAAGACACAGTGCAGTGGTTGGCACCAGCTAGGCAGAGTTGAAAGCAAAGCTCGTCTGGAAGGACTGAGACTGGCACGTGGCTTAGGCATGCTGGAGTGCGTGCCTAAGCAGTTGCCCAGACAGGGAAACAGTCACAGCTCCTTGGCAAGCTCCACTGCCACCCAGGAGCAGATGGTGTCATTGATCAAGAGGCCGGCATGGTGGTACAAAGACAGGAACTATACCTGTCTCATCCAGCATCCTACACTGCTTCTATCCAACACCGCCTGCAGCAGTCAGTCACTAGTGCCTCTCTCTCTCTCTCTCTCTCTCTCTCTCTCTCTCTCTCTCTCTCTCCCTCTCTCTTTCTCCATGTCTCAACAGCTGTTAGATAACAGACATGGGGCAGAGTCCAGATCCATTCTCTGCACTCTGACTATGAATCCATATAGATCTAATGGCAGTGGTACTGAGGGTCATTTATTCTGTGACGTGGTAGCCTTGCTATGTCAGCCTCTGGGGACCTATCGAAGCAGATGAAATATTAAGTATGTAGGTACTTACTCCAAGTCAGTCAGGTAAAGGAAAGGAAGTCTCCAGGACCCTGGATGTCCTGCCCTCAGACGAGGACACCCATTCAAACTGTCCTTGTTCTCCAAGACCCCTCCCGCTGATTTTCTAAGTGCATGCTTGTGGTGAGGTATTTATACACTGTGAAGATGTATTGCTGTGGTTGGTGTAATAATAAGCTGAATGGCCAATAGCTAGACGGGAGAAATAGAGGAGACTTCCAAGCAGAAAGAGAACACTGAGAAGAAGGTGGAGTCTGGTAAAGGTAACCAAGCCATGTTAAAAAAAATGTATATTAAAAGATATGGGTTAATTTAAGTTATAAGAACTAATTAGGACAAGCTTAAGCTAAGGCCAGACTTTCATGATTAATAATAAGTCTCCATGTCATTTTTTGTGAGCTGGCTGCCCAATGAAAAATCTGTCTACACCTGCTGTCATGGGAAGCCTTTAGTGTGTATGTAAAGCCAGGAAATCCCACTTGTGATCCCACTCAGGGCTAAGCCCAAATCCAATGTTGACTCCAGCCTTCCAGAATGGTAGGCTGACCTGTGTTCACAAACTGTGTCTCTGAATCTTCTTTTCTACATATCATGGGTTTGACTCAGTCACTGTCTCTTCCCTCTAACCATGTCTCCTTTCTCAAAAAAAAAGATTTTCTTGCTTCCCAATAGGGTCTTAGGAAGACCATGGAGTCTCTTTGGTGAGCTCCCTGCTGCCCCATCTGTAGCAAACCCATCCCTGTACAGCAGCCACCAAACCTAAGGTACAAAGTCTTAGAGAGACTCTCCTCTTTAAGGAACTCTGGCCAATTCTAAAGGTAGGGCATGCCCTGTCTGAGGTCACCTTGGGGTGCAGCAGAAGTGAGCATGTCACTCAAAGAAAGAGTTGGTCACCACAGTCCAGCACAAAGATCCCTGCCTGAGTTAACCCCTGGAGTCTGATCCCAGTCACATGTCTGCCATAAACTGTGACTATGGCACCTCTGTCCCTTCTGAGTGGGCTCACTTGGGATTATCCCTCTTTCAGGAGGATACCATGGGACATTTTGCCTTGAGCATGGCTGTGTGTTATCCAGGCACCGTTCTCCCAGGAAAGCACACATTCGTACACAGCACACTGTTTCTCCACATCTGATTCCCACTCATCTAAAATGACCTGCAACCAAATGAAATTATTTACTCTTGTGGTGTTTGAGGCAGCTACAAATACACACAGACCTCATTACCTGAATCCTGCTTGCAGCCGGTGCTCAGAGGAAATGCTCCTAAAAATAAATGGCTCACCAATAGCACCTGTCTGGGGGAACGGGGTCACCCAGTGGCACAAAGTGTGTTTTCCTGAAGACTGTGTCTTCTCACGCTTCGTCTGCAGAGCCTGGGATCCTCAAAACTGGCAAAAGTTGTTTCCCTTGTTCCTGACTTTGTCCCTTGACTTTTCCCAAAGCTTTGTCACCATACATGAACCTTCTGCACCCATGTCCTCCCAACTTCCTGGATACCAATAGCTGTGCTATTTGGCATCCTCCCTTCCAGGACCTGCCTAGTCCTCCTGCTAACCCTTCCCTTTCTTCTCTCCACTCTTGAGAAGCAAAGTTCTGCCCAGCCGTGTTCCATAGTTATAAGATTGGTCCCACCAGGTCTCCCTGAGGACCAAAGGAGACAGCATAAGCACCAGTGCTTAGTGTCGAGACACTCACCACATGCCCTGAGGACCGCTGGCCTCATTGCTTCAAGTCCAGTCAACCCTCATCTGGACTACTACTAACCTACCCACCCTTCCTCTGCAACTGCCTACCTTGCAAGGGCTCCATTCTCCCTCTCCAAACTCTGTGCTCTGTATCCCCCCCCCACCACCACCAAGCTGGTCACTCAGAAGGCCCCAAGGCTGCCTCTGCCTCTCCCAGCTATGCTCTCCCCCATGCTTTGAAACCCAAATCCTAAGACCAGCGCCTCTGCTCTCTCACTGGCTCAGGCTCAAAAGTGAGGCTAGTCCTGAGCAGCCACAGAGAGATAGTTAAACGACTCCCAAAAACCCAGCTGGAGCTGAAGCCAAGGCATTTATTTACACAGACTGTACTCTTAGAGAATTTTTACAACAAACTCAAGCCTCAGATGTCCTGTTAATTTTCAAAGCTCTTCTGTTTATATTTTGGAAGCGCGCTGGCTCGGGGAACAGGCTCTCGCTCCAGAGCAAGGAAAGTGGTACAAATGGGGAGGGCGGGGAGGTACTAGAAAAAGAAACACGATCATCAAATAAGAGATTTGCTGACACTTTAAATGCAGAGCAAAGCAGTAGGGGGAAAGCAGTGTATGTAGAGAAAGTAGTTCACATCAACCTCGTATTTATATGGCCCCAAAACGTGCTGGAGCCCAAGTGGAACAAGCAGAGCCTTCCCTTGCTCCCCAGCTCTGAGGGCTGGCCACATTCCCCACATAAACAGCAAGAAGGGACAAGATGTTATGATAATGAGCGAGTTTTCCACAGCCTCTGATTCCCCAGGCCCCTCTGCCTTCCTTTCCTCCAATATCAATGGCTGCCCAGAGCAGAAAACAAGCAAAGAAGGACTCGGCCTCAAATAAATATGCCCTGTGACTGACAGCTTGTGGCCTCAGGAGCAATCAGCTTCCAATTAACTGAACGGAAGACCTCAATTAGCAGATGTGATTCCCACTCAGTAGATTACAGGACCTGATGTCATTGAGGCTGCAGTGTGGGTGGACAAGAACTAGACAGTGGGATTGTTCAGATGACTCAGTAGTTCAGAGCACTGGCTGCTCTTCCAGAGGACACAGGTTCGATTCCCAGCATGTACATCACGGCTTACAACTGTCTGTAACTCCAGTTCCAGAAGATCTGATGCCCTCTTTTGGTCTCCTAGAGCACTGTTTGCATATAATGCACAGACATATATGCAGGTAAAATACTCGTCTGCATAAAATAATAAAATAGTAGTTTTTAATTTTGATAGTGAGAAAAAGAACCAGATAGCGAAAGGGTGGACAGGAATTGAAGATCAACCCTAGGGATGTCCTCAGAATGTTTCCTGACATAGAAGCACAAATAAGATTACTGCTGAGTGGCACAGGCCAGGGGACAGGCAGCTGTGCTGATCTTCCTGTCTCCTCCTTGCCCTCAACCGGTGTCCAAACTACAAGTTCCTGGGAACTTTCTTAGCTTTCTTTAAGGGTGAGGCCACCCAAGTCCTGGGGGCCCAGAGTAAGCACTAGTGTATTTCATTTGAACTTCAGGAAGAATAGAGCTGGAGAGCAGTCGGAGATTGCTCATTCTCAATGATTCAGAACTGCAAGGGCAGAGAGTGATTAGTGCAGGGGGTTTCCACAGGAGCCACCAAACAACGGAAGTTACCCCAGAAAGACAGCTTGGTTTCAGAAAGCACTGGGTCATATTTTATCAGACTTACCTGCAGCCACCATGATAGCACACAGGGACAGAGACAAGACATCCCAGCGCCAGAGTCTGCAAAACAGCTGGACCCCGTGTCCATCCTAGAGAACTTGTAAGGAGGGAGCTCATCACTGTCCAGGCCTCCCAGACCTGCTCTAGATCCTTCCCTGAAACACGGCTGTGGCAACATATGTCATCAACATGCCAACTTAGCTCCTAGAGCCCCATCCTGGCAATGCTGCTGATATCTAGCTAAGAGTCTACCTGTGTGGAGAGGCATCCAGGTCCAAGGCAGACAGTAGGCCCTGTCACAACGTGGCTGCCACGATACTCACAGTAGAAGGTGGCCGCCATCGGGGCCTAGGTCTACAGTGCATTTGATGAGGCCAGGCCTACAGAATGGCTCTGACTGGGAGTCCCTAAGGACGCAAGGCTTGAAGTAGCCCTCTAGTGGGAGGCCAGGGAGGTAAAGGCCAGGCAGAGCCAGAGATCTGGACAAGGAAGCAAAAGTCTGTGCCCACGGCGAGTGGTTCACAGCACAATGAAAGGCTCAGATCAGAAGCCACATGCAGAGGCTTGGCAGCTGGACAGAGGGAAAGATCTTCCTGGAGGACTAGGTGGGCCCAGTAGCACTGCTGAGTGGGAGGCAGATGGTTGGTCCAATTAGGGGAGGGGTGAGGACAAAGATAGGAGATAAGCAGCTCTCACCTCAGTGTGGCACATGGAAGATTGGTAAAGGGGATTCTTGCCCCACCCTCCAGCACAGCACAGACTGTTGGCCTATGTGGGCTTCCGACATGGTCAGAGAAGGCTGTGACCCTTGATCTCTGTTGTAGCATGGTGAATGGCTCTATCCTTGGTTTGCCCTGTAAGCCTGTTCAAGACTCTCTACTCTCAGCAAACAAGAAACAAGTTTAATTTAGAGAAACGAAGAAGCATGGCATGGCCTGTGTGTTAGAGCCCTGGAGCGTTCCTGGTTGCTTCTGTGTGTAGGAGGCGCAGAAAACCTGTTACTTGTTCAGAGACTCTTTTCACTGCTCCAACAGTTTCTGGAAACTTCTTTAAGACCCATTGTCTTAGTTGAGCTGTCAACTTGTCACATCCTAGAACTGTCTGAGAAGGGAGACTCAACTGAGTGATTATCCATATTAATTGGCATATGTCATGTCTTGGGGGGAGATTGTCTTGATTGTTAATTAATAGAGTGGGGATCAGCCCATTGTGGATGGTACCAATCCCTGGGCAGGCAATTCTGGTCTGTATAAGAAAGCTAGCTAATGGTGGACCTGGGAGCAAGCCCATAAGCAATAAAACCACAAAGGAATTTATGCTTCAAGTTCCTGCTTGACTTCTGCCATGACTTTCCTCAGTGATGGGCTGTAACCTGTAAGATGAAATAAAACCTTTCCTCCCTAAGTTGCTTCTGATGAGAGTGTTTTATCGTGGCAACAAAACAAAACTATAATGGCCCTATGGAGGGATACAGGGACCAGACAAACAGGAAGCCATAATCTGTCTATCCCCTAGGAGGAGACAGACACTCCAGAGTCCAGAGGCATCATCCTGACCAAGGTGGCAGGGTCGAACAATAAGAGGCACCACACAGTCCTTGCATAGAGCTCTCTGAACCGTTCTTAAAGAGTCTATGGTGTCCTCATGGAGAGACTTGTCATGAAGGCAATGGAAGGGGAGGCTCCTTTAGAGGACAGAAAGGAGAAGGGAGCCATGCAGAGCTGGGGGGAGCTTGGGATGGGCCTCTAATGCAAGTGGGAAGGTTGGTGGGTTGGCTTATGGCATCCCAGTAGGGCCCAGTCACAATGTCAAGTATCAGGCCCCTGGAACTGGATCACGGTGGCAGGAGAAGGTTCAACTCTGAGGCAACCCTTGCATGTCCCACCTCAGGCCCAAAGTGGTGCAGCTCTCCCAAGCTGCTGAAATGGGGGGGCCAGCTTTCTCCTTCAAAGTCCTGCTCCCGCCCTACCTTCAAGATGGAAGCTACTTGTCTTGAAGCTTGCTTACAAGCTTGGATGGTCAGTACCTATATTAGTTAGGGTTTCTATTGCTGTGAAGAGACACTAGGACCACAGCTACTCTTATAAAGGAAAACATTTAATTGGGGGCTGGCTTACAGTTCAGAGGTTTGGTCCATTGTCATCATGGCAGAAGCATGGTACTTGAGAGGTACTTGAGAGTTCTACATCTGGACCAGCAAGCAGCCAGGAAAGAGAGTGACACTGAGCCTAGCTTGAGCATCTGAAACCTCAAAGCCTAGTGATACACCTCCTCCAACAAGGCCATGCCTCCTAATAATGGCATTCCCTGTGAGCCTATGGGGACCATTTTCATTCAAACTGCCACAGTATCTTTCCAGAGAGAGAATTCAGCAAGGGGTATGAGGTGCACAGCTCCTAACCCCAGCATCACCTCTGTAAGGTGACTCAAATGTGTCTCCCTTAGGGTTTGCAGAGAGACTCGGGTGGGACGATCAGAGGTCCAGAGTAAGTGTCATGGGCTCCTTTTCCTCTGGTGGTTGCTGTTTTGAGTTTGGATGAGAAAAAGCCTAAGTTCACTCCCAAACTGATTTTCAACATCTTGATGAAACCAATAAAAATGCATTTGAACTTTGGATATAATAATAAAAAGGTTTGTCTGGGTGATCTTTGAAAATGTTTGACTCCCCTGAGGACAGGTCTGCTCATACAGCCCTGGGACCTTCTTCCCCAGTCAGCCCATCTGCTTGGCCTCAGCAAGACAGCCTTCCCACTTCCCCTACCCGAGACCTCCGTCTCTCCCTCTGGGCCAGGGTATGTTAATGACCAAAGCTTTCATTCCAGCTTAATTCTTCTAAAAATAAATATCTGAATTTTTGAAAAGGCTCTGAGGAAGGAGATAGTCAAGCCTTGTCATCGCTCCCCTCCACTACACACACACACACACACACACACACACACACACACCGAGGCTCAGAACAGCTCCTGGAGCTCAGATACTGCACAGGTGACTCCTGTCCATCTCTTGATTCACCTTCCACCCAGATACTCCCCTCACCTCCTCACTGCCGCCCCTCTGGGGAGGGGCTATCTGCCTAGACTGAGCTCCCATCCCTAGCCCTGCTCAGCACTGGCCACTAAGAAAGTCAGCCTGAGCATGAGACTTGTATTAGCCCTGGGTCTTATTATCACAGCCTTCAAGAGCAGGGACATCCAAGAGTAATTTGCTTTAGAGATTTCTGTCCCAACAAGGAGAATGAAATTACCTTCCTAGTGGGCAGTAGTATTAGATCGGCATCAGACAAACAGAAAACACCACTGGCCTCTAAATGAATGCTTTCAACCCACAGCTGCCTTTCTGGCTAGACCTAAATAAATAACAAGAACATTAATAGGAAGCACAGCTACTTGCCTTAAAGAATAGAATCTCAAACTCTATAAAACCGCCACCGATGCTGTTTCCGGCTTTGACAAGAGAAGAAGTTTAAACCAAATTATATTTTCAATATGTTAATTAAACCAATAAACAGTAACTATATTTGAGTTTCCTGATCTAATAATAAAAAAGATGTGTTTGGCTGACTGTTGAAAGTGCTTGATGGAATATTTTATATGCCGTATTTGCATAATGAATAAATGCAAGACTAACATTTGGGGTTTTCGTGAGCTGCTCGGATGGATGGAAGATTCCGCGCAGGGGCAAGCACACTCCCCTGCAATTAACTTCCGTTGTTTAGAAAACCAAAGCCGTAAAAGTTCATTTAATCAAACTTCCTTCCATGTGCCTTCTTTAAAATTACACTCAGACATCCATCTACTGAGAGACTCGTTCCAACTGTACACATCAGAGATCTTTTTGACTGACTTCTATAGGAAAATCATGCATTGAAAAGACAATTATCCCAAATGAATCTGAAACTCACAGAAACATATGCGAGGCCATTAGGTTTGATTAACGAGCCTGACTTTTGACAAATCTGCCGCTTGGAAACTTGGGCTGGGGCTGGCTCATGCTCCATGGGCCCATAAACCAGTTGGAAATGAAGAGTACCAACCACGTACAGCCTTCCTTGTGTCATGTCTCTGAGACTCGAGCTAATCACATTAAAAACTGCATGCCTTAAAACTCACTTTACTCTCTAAAACTGTGCAGGGACTCATCTACACCACATAGGGGCTTCAGACAGCAGCAAGGTTTCTTCTCTCCCAGTTAAGGAAGGCTGGTTCCCTGGTGGCCCTAATCAGGAAGGTACAGCTTGCTGACTGGCTGAACCCTCCCCATCCACACATAATAAAAAGATATGTCTGACAGATCTATTCTGGAATATGATTTTAACTGGGCAAAGATGTGTTACATTTGTTTATGCTGTGGAATATCACTTTAACTGTGTAAAAGCATGTTACTTTTGTTTATGATGCATTTGTTTAACAATGTAAGGATGTGTTGCATCTGTTTCACCTTGCCTGCCTAAGGCATCTGATTGGTCTAAGAAAAACCCGAGCAGCCAATAGATCGGCAGGAGAGGGGCTTCCAGGCAGAGAGAATAAATAGGAGAAACCTAGGCTCAAGAAGAGGAGGAATGAGAGAAGAAGGAAGAGAGAACAAAGGATATGCCCAGGGGAAGAAGCCAGGCAGATGCCAGACAGACAGACATAGCGAAGCAATGAAATTAAGATATATAAAAGAAAGGTAATAAGCCCTGAGGCAAAAGGTAAATAAAGAGAAATCAGTTAATTTAAGTTAAAAGAGCTAGCCAGAAACGTGCCTAAGCTAGGTCAAGCATTCAAAACTAATAATAAGTCTCCACATCGTGATTTGGGAGCTGGTTGGTGGTCCAAAAGAAAAAGTCTGGTACACAGATCTGTTCACATAGCCCTGAGCTCTGCTTTCCAGGCCCCTGTGCTCTCTCCGCCTCCCCACAGTGCCATGCTGGGGCTCCCAGAAGCCAGCTTTCTGACTGAGCTGGCTATGCTGCTCTTGGTGACACTTTACCCAGAGACACCATGCATTCCAGACTTCAATGAGAACTAGGTGCATTTCTCAAAGGGAGACTCTAAACTATATTTTAAGGAGAAAGTATAGGCGAGGCCAGAGTCACTGTGTAGGGACATGGGCTGCCTGAAAGCTCTAGTATCTATTGACAGCAAACTGTCCACCCCAAGCTCCACTGTGCTTCTGTCCTTCGACTGTCACCTCACATCCACTTCCCCAAGTGCTCCAGGTCCTTCATGGGTGTCGGGGGCTCAGCTGTGGCCCTCTTAAGTCCATTAGTCCTGGGGCTTATGAACTTAAGATGGGGCTACATCTGAGGACGGGTCTATAATGAAGAGGTTCATATCCAGGTTCATCAGGTGTGGCCCTGATCTGGGTGACTCCTGTCCTTATGACGTGAGGGAAACAGGACATAGTCACACACAGACAAACAGATGAGGATGCCGGGAGAAGACCTTCTGCAAATCACAGGGAGAGACTCGCCGGAAACCCACCCCACCAGAACCTTGGTCGTGGGCATCCACCTCCAGAACAGTGAGGAAAGGAGCTCACATTGTTCAAGTCACCTGATTAGCCACGGCAGTCCAGCACCCTAATACACCAAGCCACACTCAGCTCCCTGTAATCCTCAGTCATAGAGAACACAGTCTCCTTTGCCAGGATCTTGGGGCCATTCCTTCACTCCCCCACAAGGTCCATGACAAGCTGCTTTTCCTGTATATGGAGGTGGATCTGTGAGTGATGGAGGATGGGTGGAGGTAGTCAGGAATGTCCAGGCAGAGAGCTTATTCCAGGTGGGCAAGGAGGAGGCCAAAAAGGACCAGTGCTGCTGGGTTAGAGGTAGACACAGCAGTACGGACACATGCTTGGTCTGTTGCTGAACTAGACAGGCCCCAAGAGGACAGATGGGCAGTATCAGCTCGATGATTCTAAAGCCAGGAAAAGTAAAAGATGAGCATAAAGTACCTTAAAGTACCAAGAAGCAACACTGGGCTCAAGAAAACCAAAGAACAGGGGCAAAACAGAGGACAGAGGAACCACCTGAAAACTCCTCCAACTGCTAACCCTAGAAGGACTTGGAGTGGCACAGGGCCCCAGATGACAACCCAAAGTATAAACTAAATATGCACAAACCATTATTGATACTGATGAGTGCATGAGTATATAAACAATAGAAAAGGAAATAGGATTTATTTTAAATCATTCAATGTTGCAAGTGACATTCTCATCTCTCCTCACTGAATGAAGCTGAACTCAGCCACTTGCTTCCTGGACAGGAAGGAAAGAGACCTGAGCCAGGACGCCTGGCCAAGACATCCTAAACAAGCCTACCGAACAACACCGGTGAGTCGGGTCCCCAGACAGGGTGTGGTGCCGACACTTCCCTCTGTGGCCTTCTGAAAGTTCACCGTGGCATCATAGCTAGAAGCTGAGCAAGATTCTGCAAGCCCATGACCAGTAATGAGAGGCCAGTGAAATCAAGGAAAACAACTCTAAAAAGCGGAATCTGAGAAACCATGACGCAGCCGAGGAGACCAAGGCGGCGGAGCAATGTCATATCCTGGGTTGAGTTCTGATGGAGCAACTGGTAATGTGCAGATAAAAGTCTGGAGTGCAGACAGCAGTGCACACGGACAAGCAGAGAGGTGGGTGCAAACATGGGGGAACCAAGTGAGGAGTACCCAGAGACCCCATGCCGGCAATCTTTGAGATCTGCCACTTTCTCTAAGGACTGCTGAGACAGATGCCAACTCTCATTCCACCCTCCCTGCCCTCCGCTCTCCCTACCCTCCACCCTCTGCGCCCTCTGTGCCCTCTGTGCCCTCCACCTGCAGACAGTGCTCAGTGAGAACCACTGCTTAACTCACCTTTCACTAAACAGTCAGTTAGGAGGGCTGGCTGGGCTTTAATTCAAACTGTGTCAACTGCTGCAAGTGCTGGGCTCTGACAGCACGCGGTGGTCCCCATCTTCTGGATTCTTGTAAGCAGACAGCCAAGGAGCTGGTCCCCAGGGAGACTGAGCAGCTGCCTCATGATGCCTCTGTGCGTTGTTTAAGCACAATAAGAACTTGGTGATTTTGCAGTCGCATGGGATGGAAGACCCAGGGGATACGTAGAGCAGGAACAAGATGGAGACAGCTACATAATGGGAGTCTGGTGTAGTTTTAGAGACATAAAAGGTAAAAAGCACACCTTAACTATTGGCAAAATGTGTGACTTGAAGTGAATCGCTCGCTGAGCACCAGTGTCCTTGGCTGTGAGGAAGCAGACAGACGGCTCCACTTAGAAACTAGCCCAGGAAAATTCTTCTTGAACCAGAGAATTCCTAGTTGTTATATTTGTGACCCTTTTATTACTAAATGTTAACATCAGCCAGATGACGCCATGATCTGCTGGATGCCAACCATGCTCGCAAAAGTCTCCAGACACGTGTGCTATGGTGTGTCGGTTGCTTTTCTCACCAGTGTGACCCAATGCCTAACAAAGCCACTTAAGGAAGGGAGGGTTTATTTTGGCTCACAATTTGAGGGTGCGGCCCAACATGGCCAAGAGAGCATGGCAGCTGCCATGTAAGCAGTGATCGTATCGTACTGAGTGAGGAAGCAGAGAGATGAACGCCAATGTACAGCTTACTTTCTCCTTTATTCGGTGACTTCAGAGCACAGAATGGTGCCACCCACATCCACATTTAGGGTGGATAGTCCCTCCTCAGTGAAGCCTACCTGGAAAATACCTCATGGGCATGCCCAGAGATTTGTCTCCTAGGTCATTCTAGATCCTGTCAGCTGAGATCATTATTAACCATGGCCTCCAATTTCAAAGCACTTACACATCAGGCAAAGCCAACACAGCCTGCCCTTGAACTTGACTGTGTAAGTCATGCCCTGGTGTTCATTCCATGCGAGCACTCTTAGGAAGCAATAGGGGCATCTGTGTGACTGTGTCTTGGGGTGACTAGTGTCAGCAAAGCGGGACCCGCAGGAGACACAGACCTCACCTCAGGAGATAAAGCTCCCAGGGACTAGCCATCACCATCAATAAGCAATGAGGGACCAGTAGCCCTAAACTCTTCACCCACTTCCTTCGACTTTTCTCTGGTTTCCAACTCCTGACAAGAATTTTAACACATGTTATAGTCAGACAAAATAAATTTTTCCAGAATTTAGTATGCCCACATTTACCCCGATTGACCCATATGAATTTCCATTTTGTAAGTTAGCGCAGTTGGATGTTTATTCAGCTTAATAACCTCAAACATGTCCCATTCATTAGTATATACACATAGATATATATTCTCTCCCTCATTCTTTCTCTCTCTCTCTCTCTCTCTCTCTCTCTCTCTCTCTCTCTCTCACACACACACACACACACACACACACACACACACACCCTGAGCATCTCAAGGTCAAGGCTAAACAGCAGACAGCACCTTAGTCTGTGGCTTGGCTGGGCTCCGTGTTTGCGGCTGCGCTTGTGGTTAAGAATGCCTACCCAACCTCCTGACCTTCAACTCTGCCAGTACGTTATGGGCATGAACTCCACACAACACCTGCATTTACATTTCTGTATCTGTAATGACTCTTCATCTATAATGAAATGAAAGGAAGCCATTACCCCACTCTGAGGCAGGAATATATTCTGTGGATATCATGACCATGGTTCAGAGGGTGGTGTTTCACTGGAGCATATGCCATGCTAATGACTGTCTCCCCCACTGGCCAGGGCAGGCTCTTGGCTGGGAACACACACACATACACACACACAACACCCTTAGTGTCCTACTGTGTGTTCAGGCTGGCCAGGCCACAGTCACTGGAAATGTCCCATTCTTAAAAAGATATACCTTCTAATGGTGAGTCTGAAGCGGAGACATGATTCTGTGGAGAGGTGATAGCAGGATACTTTCTATGCTCTGAACAAATGTCTCCCTGATCACACATTGCCAGAGAGCAAAGTCTTTCTGCCTGAAGATCCATGCTTGCTTCAAAAAGTTCTCTATGGAGGAGATGGATGTTGGGCCCCATCCGGCCCTGAGAGAGGAAATACCTCTTAACTCATGCCTTCTTCTCGTCCTGCCCTGTCTCCCGCTTGAAAGATGAGCTCCTGGAAGCTCATAACTCTCCTCCTTTCCCATGATGCCCACTGATGCTCTTGTACCCGGAAACGCTCCCTCTCACCACAGCCAGCTTTGTACCAACAGGCCAGGAGCAGCCATACGTCTTTCAGAAAGACACCTCCCCTTCCTGCCCGTGACTTCTTTCATTTACAGGAGCCCATTCTGTATTCCACGCTAAGTATCACCGTGGTGATACTTTCTTCCTCTCCCAGACACTTCCTAAGGGGTGAACCCTTCAGAAGCCCCAAGACTGACCTGAGGGCTATTTCAAGTGTGTTACCTCACTTGTGAAACTGGAGCCCATTATCCCCAACACTGCCCAGCGATGTGGCCTTGAGCAAGACACTGTCCTCTCTGGGACTCAGCATCCTCACCTGTACCAAAAAAGTCAGTGCACCAAGCCAGGGGCCATTCTTACAGGCTGTCCATAAGGCTTTGCAGACATAAACTTGGAAAATGGTTCACCCATGCAAAGGAATCGTGTTCATTTTTCAAAGAGAAGAGAATTCTGACACATGCTACGACATGGACAGACCTCAAGGGCATCATGCTAAACGAAACAGTACAAAGACAAAAGGCAAATGTTTTATGATTCCTTTAGGTTGAGGTCCCTAGAGTTGTCAAATCACAGAGACAGAAAGTAGTAAGATGGGTGCCGTGGGCTGGGGAGGGAGGGGAAGCCAGCATTTTGTGGGGACAATTTCAGAGTGTGAAGATGAAACACTCTGGATAGGCAGTGATGATGGCTGCACGGCTACGTGGACTTAGAAGTGGCCAAGTTGTATGTTTCATGTTACAGGCATTTTACACAATAAGGGAAGAAGACAGATGAGAAGGTAGAGGAACGTAGAAGAGAGAGGAGGCAGAATCAGATGGGGTCCCGGGAAGCGAGGATCAGGGACTCCTAGAGCTGACAGTGAACCACAGACCTGCAGAGAGGTGGACGTCAGGTGCGACTGGACCAGTGCACCGGGAACCGCTTCTCTCTTCCACAGCTCGTACCAGCAGCCAGTGAGGGCTCGAGCAGAGCACGCAGCCCCAGCCTGGCCTGCTCCTCCTACCCTGGGATGCATCTCCTGAGAAAGATCCACGAGAGCTCCCAGCGGCAGCAGCACCAGCACTCCAGTGACATGGGTTCCAGAGAGCAGTACCCACCCATCAGCTTTCTGCCACTGGGGCAAAAGGCCTGATAAACACTTATTTATTTGATATTTGTTCTATGTATTTATGTCAGTTCACAATTCAGAGATTTTGGTCTGGAACATTCAGTTCTCCATAGTTCTGTTATTTCTAAGCCCATAGTGAGGCAAAAACTGCTGGAAGGAGTGTGTGGGAGAGGAGAGCTGCTCACTTCATGATGGCCAGGAAATGGGGAAAGAGACCGTAGAGGAGGGGTGCAGGGAGGCCTGGGTTCCTATATCTTTTCTGGGCACACCTCCAGTGACCTTTCTCCAGTGAGGCTCCACCCCTTAAGGTTTCCATCAATATCATCACTAGCTGCTGATAAGCCTTAACACATGAGCTTTGGGTTCAATTTATAATGCAAATTTCAGATTCAATCTATAATGTAAACACTGTAGACTGTTGTAAACTTACAGTTTAAAACTGTAAAAAGTGGGAACTAATAGCAACCTTCACTGCCCTCTCCAGGAATAACCCCCCAACACTGTGAATACTCTCCGATTCAGACATGCTCCAGGGACATCCACAAAGACACATATTCCTGAATGTACCTCCTGGCATCTTCAGAGATACTATTCTTTCTTTCTTTTTACGAACCAAAAATGAGGTTCACTGTTCCCCCTTTTTATGGATGCCTTTTGGAATTACATCTATTATAAGTTCTTCCCATATGGTCAATTTTTTTGTAATTTCTTTGGTGTTTGATATTTTGGCTGGTTTTTGAGGGAATGTTTTGTTTTGTTTTGAGACAGGGTCTCACTATGTAATTCTTG
Source organism: Ondatra zibethicus (assembly GCA_004026605.1). Classification (NCBI taxonomy): domain Eukaryota; kingdom Metazoa; phylum Chordata; class Mammalia; order Rodentia; family Cricetidae; genus Ondatra; species Ondatra zibethicus. The sequence goes on from PVIU01002887.1 coordinate 20,791, forward strand.
GCTGACCTGAAACTTGCTCTGTAGACCAGACTGGCTTCAAACTCACAGAGACCCACCTGCCGCTGCCTCCAGAGAGCTGGGATTAAAGGCGTACGCCATTACACCAGCAATCATCATTTTTGCTGTGCTGGCAATCAAGCACAAGATCTGTGCACACTAGACAAGCACTCTACCATCTGAGCTATATCCTCAGCATGATCAATTTCTTTATAATGTTGAATTATTTTTAATGTGTGTGTAGTGTGTATGCTTGTTTGAATGCATGTTTTGCATGTGTGTGGGCACATGTATGTGCAGGTACATATGTATGTAGGTATATGCATGTAGAGGTCCCAGATTGTCACCAGGTACCTTCCTCAATCACTCTCTACCTTGTACACTGAGAAAGAGTCTCTCACTAAACTCCAGAGCTCTTCAACTGGACTAATGCCGATAGCCACCTTGCTCTAGGGATCCACTGTCCACTGTCCTGAGTGCTAAGACCAGGTCACCGCCATTCCTGCCCAGCTTTTACATGGGTGCTGAGGATCCAAACTCCAACCCTGACACTTGCACGGCAGGCACTTCACTTGCTAAGCGGTCTCCCCAGCCCCTGAGTAGCGAACCTTAATGACGTGTCATTGTGTGGCTCTATAGTGTTTCCTTTGCACTAAGGCACCCTGAGGAACGCTCAGGCTGTTTGCAGGCTTCTGATGCGATGGCCCCTGTGGAGAGGTGTGCTTTCCTAGAGGAACATTGAGGATGTTCACAAGAAACTCCCAGATGAGAAATCCTGAGCTCAGAGTGGGGTGTGATCCTTGGTGTATTTCACTAAGCCCCCCCCCCCAGAAAAGCTACTCCAGCTCCACTCACCAGTATGTGTGTGACATTGCCTGGGAAACCAGCTTTGTCTCAATTAAGTTTGCTAAACAGACACCAAGGAAACAAGGGCATAAAATGAAGGGGGGGGGCGGATAGAATGTGAGGACTCCAACCCTCCAGGAGTCCCAGCCTTGTCTGTCTGAAATCGACAGAGACTGCTTTTAGCATGGCTGACATTTGGTGTCAAGATATAGCAGCAGATGACAGAAGCAATATCTGGAGAGGAGTCTGTTCCACAGCCCCCCACCCCCACTTCACAGCCCTAGCCACACCAGGACAGAATATACCCAGGATGACCTAACAGTTCCGTTGGCCACCTCCTTTGCCCTCCCAGTCCATGAAGGAAACCACCATTGGTTTGCATAAGCCACCAGTGTAGAGAAGACCTCATGATCCTGGCCCATTGGGATACATGGAAGACTCCACCTCCAGGCTGTTCCCAGTGATTTTTTTTTTTTTGTTCCCAGTGATTTTGACAGCATTGGTTTTTGTGCTAGAAGTTAGTGGTCTGTTTTAATTGATGGTCTTACAGATGTCCCCTGGGCTGCATTATTAATGAGTGTCAGAGGCCCTCAGAGCTCTGAGCATCTCTTCAGAGGGAACTGTCTCATGCAGCAGTGATCACTGCGATACCTATAGAAGCGGCTCCTTCTATGCCCACTCTTCCACCCACTCCTGAAGCTGTGCAAGCCCCCATCTTCATCAAATCTCTGGGGCAGGGCTGCAGAACATGGGAGATACTTCCAGGGCAGTTCCAGATTCTATCCTGAGGATGCTACTCTGGATTCACCTTCCTTATCAAGCGCAGTAAAGCCAAGAGAAGACTCTACTCACAAGAAACTGGGATGCCCTTGTGGTATAGCGGTCACTGGAAGGAGCAGAAGCGAGGTTTTTTCTCAACACTGTAGAGCCTGAAAAGGACCTGCCTGACAGGCAGGAGAGACTAAGTCCTGAAAATGCAGATTGTAATCAGAGCAGACATGGATAAAGAGGTCCTCAAGGTTTGGTTGTGTTATTATTAAAACTCCTATGGGTAATGAGAGCCTTTGGGGTCCAGCCCCAAAACCCTCTTCAGGGTTCAGAAGTGAAAGGGACTTTTTTCTTAGGCTATTTGAGGGCAAACAAAGTCTCCACAATAATTATTTCTAGCTTTTTCTCCTCTAACCTAAAAACCCTTCTCTTTACAGGAGCCTTGAAGCGATTAAAAAAAAAATTACAAGAGTTACCTCTCATTGGTCAAAAGTGCATTCCTAGGGTAAGCGATAGGGAGTTGAACCATTGCCATGGCAACACAAGGTTCCCAGGTTACAGGAGTAATACCATGACCAGACGGGTAGGGGGGCGCAGTGCCCAGGAAAAAACTTTTAGATATAGGACTATTGTCAGGAGACATGGCAAGTGAAGAATTGGCATGCTTTTCTTAGGGTGTTTGTGTAGCAACCTGGTTAGACATCTGCACCTCTGACCTTGTGCATAGCTGTGAAGTTCTAAACTCATGATCTGTTTACAAAAAGCCTTTAGTCTAGTCTGAACTTGCTTTGAGGTGAAAGTGAGCTAATTGTGTTAGTCTGAGCAAAAGAACAAAGCAGGCTTTTAAGTGTCCACAGTCCTCCTGGGATAATAGATCTAGTTATGAAGCATGTATTCTATATATCAAAATTATATAGCTAAATGAAAAGTCATCTTGCTGACCATGCACAGGTATATGTGCCCATAAGATTGGGATATAATCATAAGATTATATATACATATCATATGAGATTATACACTACAGTGCAGGTATTGGGGAGACACTAAGCTGCTTTAGCAAAAGTGAGCAACAGTTTCCAGAGTTAATGGTCCTGCAGGCCTTGCCTAGACAGGGTTAACCTCCATCAGAGTCACTCCTCTGGTGGGTTGACATCTGAATTATCAGTTGCCATATGCTGTATATTTCCATGGCCTCTGACACCTGGGAATCCCTCCCATTGGAGTCAATTTGAAATCCTCCCAGGAAAGATGGGTTTATAGACGGGAAGACTAGAGAGCCATTATAACCTCACCTGGGGCTCCAGCAGTGGTACAGACCCACAGACACTGAGTCCTGCTCATGTAGGTCTCCATACTGTGGAGGTGATTTCCCTCACATCTCTCCTGCACCCCACATGCTAAGGAAGTGTTAGTGAGAAAGACCGCCATGACAATGACATGCCCTGGTTAGTGTTCTTGTTATTGCGACTGAACACCTGTCAAACAGCTAAAGAAAAGATTTGTTATCACAGGGCTTCAGAAGTTTCTATCCATCAGGGTGAGGTGGGGCTGCTCAGATCACATGGACAGGAAGTGGCCACAGAGGCCGCCTCACTAACTGGCTTTCTTTCTTTTCCACTTTTATTCCACCCACTCCACAATTTATAGGATAGTGCTACTCACATTCGGGCTGGGTCTGGCCCACTTGGCTTAATCATCTCTGGAAAGGTGCACACTGTTGTGGATGGAAGGTAGAGAGAAGGTCTGTGGTATCCATCTTTAGTTTGGAAAGTTTTCTTCTATAATTTTGTTGAATATATTTTCTGGGCCTTTGAGCTGTGCTTCTTCTCCTTCTTCTACCCCTATTATTCTTAGGTTTGGTCTTTTTATCTGGGCTCTTCCCCTTTGCCCTCTGATTCCATCAGTGGGGAAGGTCTTCCAAGTATTTTCTCATTCCTATGACAAAAACAAAAATTCTGACAAAAAGCAACTTACAGAAGGATGAGTTTACTCTGGCTCAGCATTTGAGGGGTTAAAGGCTGTTGAGGTGCTCCCGGTATCATCACTGGTCACCCTGCCCCCACAGTCAAGCAGGGAGAGGTGAATGCTGGCACTTCTATGCTTCCTCCTAATGCAGTCTGCCATCCCAGTTCACAGACTGGTGCCTGCCACATTCAGGGTGGGTCTTCCCTCTTCTATTACACTCTTCTGAGAACAGTCACATGGACACCCCCAGGTGTTCATTTCCATGGTGATGCTAAGCTAGCAAAGTTGACAGTGAAAATTACCCATCACACCCTCTCAGTTCATCCCCCCAGATGCACTCTCCCAGACGCTACCCTGTACTGATCTAGGTGTTTTCTCTGTCCAGTGAAGCTGATACTCAAAATGAGCCATCACAAGACAAACTCGTGAGAAAAGCACTTGGTTCTTGCTGCTATGTGGCGTTGAGACCCTAGGCACTGCAGCAGCCTCCCCTGTTGTGGAATTTCCCTCTGTACCATTGATTAACACAGAAACTGCTTTGGGCCTATAACAGAGCTATAGGGGAACAGAGCTAGGTGGGGAAAACTAAACAGAATGCTGGGAGAAAGAAGGGCGGAGTCAGAGAGAAGCCATGGAGCATAGCTGCCACAGCCATGTGGCGATATACAGATTAATAGAAATAGGTTAAATTAATATGAGTTAGCCAATAAGAAGCTAGAGCTAATGGGCCAAGCAGTGGTTTAATTTATATAGTTTCCGTGTGATTATTTTGGGTCTAAGCTAGCCAGGCAGCTGGGAACCAACGAGCAGCCTCCCACTCCATGCCCCTCTGCTGAATCCACTAGGATGTCCTAGAATGGGATTTTGTGTCCAGCATGAGCTGCCTGTGGCAAGCCTGGTGGTCTCCAGTGAGGTTTCAGCTCCTTCTCCACTCCTCCCTCACAGCTGACCCAAACCTCACTGACTTCACCACAAGCACTCACCTCCCCACAGCCTCAGAGTAGCTTAGGCCAGGAAAGAGGTACCCATGAAGGTGGAGCCTCCTCCCACTTTGCGAGCCGTGTTCTACTAGAAATAGCTGCACCAGATGTCCCAGTAGGCTCACTCCTATCAATCTATTAGTGAATATTTACTGTAAGTTCTTAAGCGCCAGTCCTTAATTTTACCAATTAAGTTCCCAACTGCTATGTTAATAGGCAGTATAAACTTCCTCGAGTAATAAAAGTCGTTAGATTTAGAACTGTGGAGGCCCCAGACCAAGAAGCTGAAGCACCAGGGTCAGGAGTCGCCGCTTTTTCAATGCTCGGGCTGGTTACCTGGGTGTCCAGCCTGTACCAGGCACTGCAGGAGGTGCTGCGTTCCCCCAGGAACATTTCAGTCATCCCCCACAGTAATGAGAGTCCCAGCTTCTGTGTTCTCTTTGTCTTTACTAACATGAACATAAAATATAATTTTAATTGTTTTCACAAAGAAAGGTCCAGTTCCCTGGGGGGACAGCCAGGAACAGGAAATGGTGATCTTAAACAGCACAAATCTCCTATCATAGAGATGCCCCTTAAAGGAGTGGTTGGCCTCCCTAGTAGGAAATACAGCACGAGGGGACATGAGACCACCAGGGCCTGACGGGCCAGAGGAAGGACCCATCAAAAGCAGCTCTGAAAGGAGGGTGTACAGTGGATTCTGAACCTGAGAGGTGAACCACTCTGCCACAAAACCCACTACAGAATCCCCACCCTCAGTTCTACATCGCAGGAAGCTGATGCATTTACACAAATCCTAGCTCCGCTGCCCACCAGTCCTCTAGAGGCACCAGCTGGAGACTTCATGCTGATCCTCCAGACCCCATGTTGGCTCAGAAGCCATCGGGGAATGGCAGCTTTCTCCATGAGCCAATATCCATGCAGGAAAAGCCTTATCCAATCCAACTCAGCCCCTGCCAGCCAGAGGCTGAAGTAAAGGGAATAGAAACACTCCCACAGGGACCTTTGAAGGATCACCTAAAGTCAAATCAGCCCCGCTATGGGAGAAAGTCCTCTGGGAGGAAGTTTCTCCCAGCCCTATCAGAGACCCCACAGTGTAAGTAATGCCAGCTGCCCTCTTTCATACTAGAGGAATTCCATGCCTTGAGCACTAGTCCTCTTTCAGCCTAAGATAGGTCATCAAATCTGACAAAGGGACAAAGGAACGGACGTGTCACAGCTTCAGGAACACGAACCTCTGATTCCATCTCCAATGCCTCCTCCATTGCTCTTGCCCTACAGAGAAAGCATCCTCCCCCTGTCTGACTGTAGCTTTTACCTGCTCAGCCACAATGATCTCCCAGCTCAGCAAAGCTCAATTGTCTTCCTTCCACCATTAATACCTACAGTTCCCAACTAGGGATGTTCTCTAGCACCTATAATGTTTCAAGGATCTTGGTGGATGTGGTGGGTTGAATGATGCCCTCCCCAAATTAAGCCCATGTCCTATTCCCCAGAACTGGGAATACAACTTTATGTGTAAACAGGGTCATTAAAGGTTGTCTTAGCTAGGGTTTCTATTGTTATGAAGATACACCATGACTGTGACAATTCTTATAAAGGAAAGCATTTAATTGGAGCTGACTTACAGTTCAGAGGTTAGTCCATTGTCATCATGGCTAGAAGCATGGTGGCATACAGACAGACATAGTACTGAAGAGGGAGCTGAGAGTTCTACATCTGGATCAGCAGACAGCCAGAAGAGAGAGTGACACTGGGTCTGGCTTGAGGTTCTGAAACCTCAAAGCCAACCCCCCTGTGACACACCTCCTCCAACAATGCCACGCCTCCAATAATGCCACTCCCTATGAGTCTATAGGGGCTGTTTTCTTTCAAGTCACCACATAGGTGTAATTAGGGACCCTAAGGAAAGTCTTTCTAGATCCTCTGGATGAGCCCTGCACTTGTGTGCTTGTAAGAGATGACATAAGAGAAGATACAGAAAGAGACAGAGATAGGAGATGTCGCCAGAACCAAGGGATATCAGCTATCAATGGAGATCAGGACAGACCCTCCTCGGTACCTCTAGAGGGAGCTCTGCCCTGCCTGTCCCTTGGCTTTGAGCTTCTATGTTTCAAGACCAGGAAAGAGTGGTGTCTGTTGCTCCAAACTACCCAACAACTGGAAAGTTGTTATGCCAGCCCCATGGAGCTAACAAGTGGCCAACACCCAGCTCCCCAAGTGGAGAAGCAGCACTTGCTTATACTCCTGTCCCCGCAAGCTCATGGGGAGGAGAATGTATGTGCAAAGGAAAGGCATGGAAGCTGCTTCCTCAGAACACAGGGAGATGCTAGCAATTCCCTGCCAACGTCAAGGCAGGACCAGAGAAAGAAGAAAGTTCTGGTAAGAGAAAGGAGTTCAAGAATCTGAGGACTTCAGGGGTAAGATTCCCCAGGCTCCCATTAATAAGGTTCACATGTTCCTGTAAGCAAACTTCCACCTATGCCCCTATCTTGAAAGAAAAAAAGAAAGAAAGAAAGAAAGAAAGAAAGAAAGAAAGAAAGAAAGAAGGGAGGGAGGGAGGGAGGGAGGGAGGAAAGGAAGGAAGGAAGGAAGGAAGGGAGGGAGGAAGGAAGGGGGTAGAGGCAGGGAGGGCAGGAAAGGGGATGGGAGGGGAGGGGAGGGAGGGGAGGAGAGGAGAGGAGAGGAGGGAAACAAAAAAAATAATGAAACTCAGTAGCGTTTTAAAAAAATAAGCCAGGTGGTGGTGGTGGTGTACACCTTTAATCCCAGCACTCGGGGGGCAGAGGGAGGTGGATCCCCGTGAGCTCAAGGCCAGCCCGGTCTAAAAGTAAATTCCAGGACAGCCAGAGCTGCTACACAAAGAAACCTTGTCTCAAAAAAACATGATAGAAAGAGAGGGGATGAGAGAGAGTAAAGTAGAAGGGAGTTATTTGGGAAGAGGAAGGGAAATAAGAGTAGGCTGGGGACAAGAAAGAATAATGGGCAAGGTAAATACGATCAAAATACATTACATACTCCTAAGAAAATGTCATAATGAGACACATTATTATGTGTAGCTGATGTATAATAACAAGAAGCATTTTACAAAATTCTAGCATCTCCTTCCGCAGCCCCACACTGAACATTCAGAATCGTTTGTCCCAATAAGACTTGCATGTCATTGTGACGGTGTTTTCATGACACCTGAAGACCTGCAGAGCAAGAAGCAAGACACACTGGACTGGGATCAAGTTAGGGCAAAGGAAGGAGAAAATACTGGGAGAAATGACTGGAATTGGAGAGCATTTCGGGGACGAGGTGGAAACCTAGTGCAATGGAAACTCCATGCAATCTATGAGAGTAGTTCCAGAAAAGACTGCTAGTAATGGGGACACAGAGCCTGAACTGGCCACCTTCTGAATCCAGAAAAGACTGCTAGTAATGGGGACACAGAGCCTGAACTGGCCACCTTCTGAATCCAGGCAAGGCCTCAGTTGGAGGGATTGGGACACCAACCCAGCCACAAAACCTTTGACCTACAGTTTGTCCTGCCTGCAGAGTGCTCTGGGACTGGAGCCTAGCAGAACTGTCATCAGACGGAGCAGAGAGACTTTATCCAGCCACCAATGGGAGCAGATACAGAGTCCCACAGTCAAACACCAGGCAGAGCTCGGGGAATCCTGTGAGAAGGGGAAGGAAGGATCAGAGGAACCTGAGGGCACAGGAACACCATGAGAACCCACAGAATCAACTAACTGGGACTCATGGGGCCTCCCAGAGATTGGGGAGCCTGCAGGGGTCTCACCTGGGTCCTCTGCATCTATGTTACAGCTGAGTAGCAGCAGGAGCAAGGGCTTTGCAGGGACCCTTTTCCTCCTCCTGGGTCACCCCACCCAGCTCTGATGGAATGGCATGTGCCTGGTATTATTGCATATTATGCCATGTTTGGTTGATGTCCCTGGGAAGCCTGCACTTTTCTGAGGGGATGGGGGGGGTCTGGGGGAGAGGGGAGGTTGTGGGAGAGACTGGGGGAGGGGAGTGAGGGGAAACTGTGATCAGGGTGTAATATATGTGACAAGAATTTAAAAATATATATTTTTAAAGTCACACTAGTCTGGTCTTGGATTCCGGAAGCTTCCAGGAAAAGAGAGCCTGGGTGCAGTATATGCCAGCTCCAGCTGTGCCTGCGAGCTGCTCCTCTGTGCCCTCCAAGGCCTGCGGGTACACACAGCCTTCTGTGGGGCACGCACGGGAGAAGCCTGCTAGTTTCACACTGTGTTGCTTTTGGGTTTTTTTTTTCTTATCCCAGCAACGTATTTCTTTTTTCTAATGTGAATAATTCCCAACAAAGCAGTGATGAAATATACATGAATAAGGCCATGCACGGCTTTTAGCTGGAAAAATACTCTCATCGTCAGAAGAGCTGTTTCCAAGGTTGTGTCGCTGGCAGCCATTTGATTAGACTACAATACAAGAGAAACAACATTTACAGAAAACACAAATCCAATAACCACACAGGGCAGGAAACAGCATTGTATTAATCAACAGGGCACAAGGCAGCTGGGCCCTCAGTACCTAACGGGAACCACAGCAGTATCCACACAAGGGGAATCAGCATCACCGTATGAAAACCACTGAGCTCCAAGCCTGGCTGGAGGAGTCAGCTGTCCTGCCCAGGGGCACATAAGTCCCCTACCTCTTGAGGGATGAAAGAGAGGTAGGACCCATCCAGAAAATAGGGATTGGCCCCTTTAAGAAGGGCTGCTCCTTGATCCCAGGGTTGCCCCCAACTCTAAGACATACCACCGCACACACACACACACACACACACACACACACATACACCACATCACACCACACAACACACACACACACACACACACACACACCACTGAAGACATTGCAATGTTACGAGTAGTTGCTAAGGGTCCAGCAAGCTTAACCAATGAGGGAGAAAGGGAGGTAAGCCAGAAGAAGAAGGGCCCCACTTCTGAGGCCTTTCCCACAATCCCAGTGAGACCTGCTTGTCCCTCCACACACAGTTTATTCTTCCTGTGCCCCCCACATCTGCAGCCCTGTACCCTTATTCCCTATTTGTCACCTCATATTCCCAGGGGAGGCAGTTCCTGCACACCCCCCGTCAGTGACCTGTTGTGGGATTCCCCTCTGTATACTGTGAATACCATTGGTTAATAAGGAAGCTGCTTTGGGCCTATTGCAGCACAGAATAGGGCAAGACAGGAATCCCAAGCAGATATAGGAGGAGGGAATAGGTGAAGTAAAGGGAGACACCATCTAGCTGCTGAAGGAGACAGAACCTTACAAGTAAACCACGAGCCTCATGGTAAAATATAAAATAATAGAAATGGGTTAATTTAAGATGTAAGAGTTAGAAAGTCCAAATGAATCAAAGACCTCACCATAAAGCCAGCCACATTGAACCTTATAGAAATGAAAGTGGGAAGTATACCTGAACATATTGGCACAGGAGACCATTTCTTAAATATAACCCCAGTAGCACAGACACTGAGAGAAACAATTAATAAATGGGACCTCCTGAAACTGAAAAGCTTCTGTAAAGCAAAGGACACCGTCAACAAGACAAAACGACAGCCTACAGGATGGGAAAAGATCTTCACTAACTCCACATCAGACAGAGGTCTGATCTCCAAAATATACAAAGAACTCAAAAATTTGATCATCAAAAGAACAAATAATCCAATTAAAAAAATGGAGTCCAGACATAAACAGAGAGCTCTCAAGAGAGGAATCTAAAATGCTGAAAGACACTTAAGGAAATGTTCAACATCCTTAGTCATCAGAGAAATGCAAATAAAAACAACTCTGAGATTCCATCTTACACCTGTAAGAATGGCCAAGATCAAAAACACTGATGACAACTTGTGCTGGAGAGGTTGTGGGGAAAGGGGAACACCCCTGCATTGCTGGTGGGAATGCAAGCTGGTACAACCTCTTTGGATGTCAGTGTGGCAATTTCTCAGAAAATTGGGAAACAACCTTCCTCAAGACCTAGCAATACCACTTTTGGGTATATATCCAAAGGATGCTCAATTGTGCCACAAGGGCATGTGCTCAACTATGTTCATAGCAGCATTGTTTGTAATAGCCAGAACCTGGAAACAACCTGAATGCCCCTTGACCAAAGAACTGATACAGAAAATGTGGTACATTTACACAATGGAGTACTACACAGCAGAAAAAAATAATGACAGCTTGAATTTATCAGGAAAATGGATGGAGCTAGAAAACATCATTTTGAGTGAGGTAACCCAGACCCAGACAGACACTTATCACATGTACTCACTCATAAGTGGTTTTTTAAACACAAAGCAAAGAAAACCAGCCCACAAATCACAATCCCAGAGCACCTAGACAACAATGAGGACCCTAAGAGGGACATACATAGATCTAACCTACATGGGAAGTAGAAAAAGACAAGACCTCCTGAGTAAATTAGGAGCATGGGGTCCTTGGGACAGGGTTGAAAGGGAGGGGAGAGGCAGGGAGGTGAGCAGAGAAAAATGTAGAGCTCAATAAAAATAATTACTTAATTAATTTTAAAAAGAGTTAGCTAAAAAGAAACCTAAGGTATTGGCCAAGCAGTGTTATAATTAATACAGTTTCTGTGTGATTATTTCAGGTCTGGGCAGCCAGGAAATAAACGAGCAGTCTCCGTCTACAGTGATGTGCCTCTCTTCCCGTCACTTTTGCTTTTGCTTCTGCTTCATTAGTCTTCTTCCCAGGACATGCAGTTCTTTGTCAGTCCCACAGAATGAACTTGGCAGTACCCCTAGATGATCCCCTCTCATCAAGACCCATAACAGGGACAGCTCTGAGCTCCTCTCAGGCTCACCCATCATCCTCATTGCAGCCATATATCCATTACCTCCTCCCAATGCCTAACTACTCTGGCAACACATGGGTCCTCAGGAAAGATAGAAGCTCAGGTCTTGACTCAGGGTGGGTTCCTGATACTCACTCAGGCCTCAGCAAGTAGTCCTGTTCCCACCAAGGCTCTTAAGAAAGAATCCTGAAGTTGAAGCTTCTCTGGGACATGGTAGCATCTTCCCAAATGTATAGTCTCCTGGTGCCTTCCCAGGGCTCGGATTCTCTTCTGGGGGATTGTCATTTTTGGCTTGTAACTTTGCGTAAACATCGTTTCCCCCTCCTCCCAGGCCTGACTTTGAAATGTCCTCAGCCTGCCTAGGAAGCCTGGGTGATAAACAGCAGTTCCCCCAGAAAACAGACAGGGCTTCAAAGTCAGGCTGTCTGGTCCCAGCACCTTGCACTCATTGCTCAGTCCCATGATCTTCACCCTACTCTCACATGGATTTTGCCTGTTTGAACGGGGCTGCTTCCTCTTCATTTTAAAATGACTTCTTCATTTTAAGGAGCCAGTGTTGAAGGCTCTCCCACCCACATCCCAATCTTCACCAGATCATGTTTCAGGTTTCAAAGTCCACCCACATCTGTACCCAGGTCTGCCTTAATTATGTCCATTTTGGAGAGTTTATGTAGGGAGACATGAAGGACTCTACTCACCCCAGACAGAGCACCAATGAGGGACCAAACAGTCCATTCTACCGAAGTCCAGCTTGATAAGCCAATGCATTTATTGGGGCTTCTTACAAAAATATGGGAGAAGGGATGCTTACAGGAGCAGGGACAACTCTAAAGCATATGCCTCACCAAAAGCTCACCCAGCATGGTTCAGGAAAGCTGCAGTGCCAGAACTCTGAGGGAGTTACAGGAAACTTTACGAGTCAGAGAGTCCGCTTTCTCACCGGTAGTCCTTACTGCTTTTATCACCTTGGGGATAGAGGAGCTCTGTGAATCCTCTAATTTTCAGGGACTTCCTGAGACTTGTGAGATGTTTATATTCTGAGTCTTAAAGAGCCTCTCTAGGACAGAATGTTTCAAGTTAGAATTTTCTGTGTAACCAGAGGCTTTTCTGTCCCACTTGACTTCCCAGTCATCTCTAAATAATCACTCAGAGACTTAATTTTAATTATAAATGTTTGACCAATGACTCAGCTCTTACATTTAAAATAACCCATTTCCATTAATCTGTGTATCACCACCTGGCCCATGGCTTACCAGTGGTGCTCTGGCATGTTTGCTTCTTGAGCAACTGCTGGCATCTTCCAGACTCCATCCTTCTCCTCCTTTATCTCTGCTTGGATTCCCATCTGGCTCTATCCTGTTTTGCCATAGGCCAAAGCAGTTTTATTTATCAACCAATGAGAGTAACATATGTTCACAGCATATGGAAAGACATCGACATCCCACATCATTTCTGAATCTTTTTTTAAAAGGATGTTATGACTAAGTACTGCATTTACATCATTTCCACTCTTCCCTCTCCTCCTCCAACTCCCCTTATTCCACATGTCCCCACCCACCTCAAATCAAGTCATTGACAGTTTATTTTAATTAGTATTGTTGCACACATACATAATCTGATAATCCATTTAGTGTTGTTTATATGTTCATATGTCAGGGCTGACCACTGGGATTGAGTCATCTATCAGGTGACCAGCTCATCCACAGAGAGGACTGATTCTCCCTCTCTCGGTAACTATTGATTGCCTGTAACTCTTCATCTAGGGTTGGGACCTTGTAAGATTTCCCCATCCACACTGGCAAGTCAACAGGTGCTGTCATCATTTATGTCTTGTATAGGTAACTGTATTGTTCAGATTTGATGAGTGCAGCTTCCCTGTCATAAATGGAAGCCTGTCTCACAGCAGACCTCCTGGTCCTCTGGCTCTCACCAGCTTTCTGTTCCTAGTCCTGATGTTCTCTGAGCCTTAGCTGTAAGGGTTATTTTGTAGCCATACCAATTGTGATTAGGCATCCCATGGCCTGGCCCTTTCTGAACCTTAACAATTCTTCCTCCAGAATAGGTATGTTTCAATTTGGAAGATATTACCACACAGCAGCCCACCCGTCTTATGTCTGTCCTCCAAAGCAAATGAGAGAAACTTCTGATCTCTTCCTCATGGAGTCCTCCTTCCTGTCATGACAGATGGTCACGCAGCAGGAGGCTGTATGTGCTGCTTTCCCTCACAGGTGACTCAAGGACCACCCTAGCCTGGACATCTTCTTCTAAATGCATACCCACCACAATTTATAGTTAATTCTCCTAACGCAGTCCTTCTATGAGACTTGTAACTCATTACTGGAATAGTTTGTGCACACACACACAAAAAAAACTGGACCCCTACAGCCCAGCCAGACCCTTAATAATTCTTTAGGGGTGGCCCTCCTAGCTTATTGGAATATCCCAGAGGTGGAAAACACTAGTGGCCAGACACCTCTTAGACTCCTGGGCAGATATCTAATGAGCTATGCTTTCCTTTAATCCAAACCAGGCCCAAATTGACAATGAGTGATGAAGTATGTCTGCTCCATCTTGCAGTGGGAGTAGGAGGGAGGTGCAAGGCAGGTGTGTGAATATCCACAGAGGAGGGAATGAGTGAACAAACCCAGGTAGAGCATGCTGTGGGGAAGATAATCCGGGAGAAGCTGACAATGTCCCTCCACTTACGTGAACCATCCCAAACATCATCGATGATGCCATGCGTGTCCGAGAAAGGGGACTGACAGCACAAGGAGCAGTGAGCGACCTGAACGCTTTTAAAATAAGCTGAAGAGCCGGGCGGTGGTGGCGCACGCCTTTAATCCCAGTACTCGGGAGGCAGAGGCAGGCAGATCTCTGTGAGTTCGAGACCAGCCTGGTCTACAAGAGCTAGTTCCAGGACAGGCTCCAGAGCCACAGAGAAACCCTGTCTCAAAAAACCAAAAAAAAAAAATAAAAATAAAAAAAAATAAGCTGAAGAAAGCATATGCACAAGTCTACTCCTAAACACATAGATACCTGGAAGGGTCTGGAGGGCTCCCTGGTTTCCCCCTGAGGAGATGGAGAGAGGTAAGGCAGAGCATGAAGCAGGCTTTGGGTCTGTTTTATGCATGGTCATTTCTGCATGTCTTGAGCAGTGAGTTCATATCACTTTTGTAAGAACAAAGACAGCCATGAATATTAGGGCTGAGGGAGAAGGCTCAGTGACTGTCTCACAGGCACAAATTGGTAGGTTCAATCCCCGCTTCTAGGAAGGGGGAAAAAGATAAGAAAATACATGCATTGGCTACTTTTCCCACACCTGTAACTAGAAAACTTCTAAGAAACATCTGAAGGAAAGAACACATTCATGCATCACAGCCAGGAAGACATGGCATGGGCATAGCTCTCGGCTGTGGCAGCAGCAGGGGTTAAGACTGCTTGCTCACATCTGGGTGGATCAGGAAACAGAAAGAGAATAGGAAGCCTGCTAAAGGTTCCACAACTTCTCAGCCGCCATCTATACATGTGACCATGGGGACATTCACAGTCAAACCATTGCAGCATGCTCTCTCAGGCACCCGTGAGAGTTCTGAAAGGCCAGCGCCTGTGCAGGGTGTGTCCTGGGCTGTCAGCCTTTCCTGAACCTCCTAGCAGTTTCTGCACTGGACCTGCCACCACACCTCCCCAGCCAGGAAGGCAGAAGTGCAGAGAGGCCAAGGAGTTCACCCAAGCCACACCCAGGAAAAGGGATGAGTTGGGGCTGACATCCAAGGGCTCTAGTGGGACACAACCTCTGTTCTATAGATGCCAGGAATCTTTGCCTGCTGAGAGCCTCTTCCGCCTGAACTCAGGCAGCTTTCCACTGAGTACCAGAGGCTACCATAGGTCCAGTCAGCTTCCCTGCCATGAGGCCACTTCAGGCCTGCTCCTGTGTCCTCAGATTGTGGAGGGGCTCTCTAGGCTCGTGCCTACTCACGGAACCCAACACAGTGCCTGCAGGCAGATGATTTACAATAACCTCATATTCCAGGACATCTGAAATAAACTCCCTACTGGCACCTTGAATTGAGCCTGGTGTTTATGATTCCCACTGCTCTCCAACCAGGACTTAGGATTCCTATGGATTTGGTCAAGGCTCTAATACCCTTGCTATCTGTGTTTTCTGCTTGGCTGTGCATGGCTGATTACCACTCACAAGACTGTCCTGAGGTCTGATTCCTGGGAGACTGGTTACTGGGCACAGAGGAAGACCAGAACCCCAGCATCTACATTTCCAACAGGAGGACTTGTTGCTATTGTTACAATCTCACCAAGGGCCAGAGAAGATATGGCGGTGACAAGGGTTGCTGTCATTTAGGGACAGGTACAAATATTTGGCACGTCCCTGGAGCAGCACCATGGGCAGACTGATGGGACACGGTGTAGCTTGCACATCTGCACCTAACAAGCCACCAGAAGTCCAGGCCTAGAGATGTTCCTTCTAGAACCTTAAACTTGTTTCCAGATAAACACCAACCTGGGAAAGGATGCTCCTGTGGGAAGCCTGGGAAAGCCTGACCTCTGACCTCTTCCTAGTGTAAGAAAGGGTTGAGGAAATGAGATCCCTGACTCTGGCCCTTCCTGGGCTGTCCCTCCTGCACATCCCAACCCGGCACCTTCCTAGGTAGATGGGAGCACCCTGCACAGAGCACTCTTAAGTCTTTATTAATGCCACATCTGCCTTGCTGTGTTAACTAACAGAATAAAATGGTAAAAAATAAAAAAAAAAGAGCTAATGCCACTCACCATAGCAGTAAAGCCATTCCAAATTCTGAGGAAGACAAGAACCCATTTCTCGGTGTCTAATTAAATACCCCTATTTCTTCAGAAAATAAATTTCCATAATTCTTTCCTCAGTTAGACCAATAAGCTGCTACTTAAGTGTGTTTTTCTCTTAAAAGTTTTCCTAATTCCTCACTCTCGGCTCTAGAAACCAAATGCTCACCCTGAGCAGTGTGTGGAAGTAGACAGACAGAGGCTATCAGGACCATCTGTCTGTCTGTCTCCCATCCCTTCCTGTTCTCCCCATCTGTCCTGGCCCTTGTCTCTCCCCCACTGGCTCAGTGTTGAGTCTGTCTGAAGCTTGACATGTGAGGCAGCCTACTGGAAGAAGTCCTGAGTGCCAGGGATTGTCCCTCCACTCGCCCACTGGTGTCAAGAGACACTGCAAAGTCTGAGTCCCTTTAGGCAAACCAGACAGTGTTCCCTAGACTTCTGAGAGGACCCAGGGAGATATAATGAAATATGCCTAGAATATTTTGAAACCCAAATATGTCTTACAAGCACCCAAATTCTTCTTGAGTCAGATATCCACAGCTTCTACCTCCCATCATCCCCCGGAGCTGGGATGCCTGGGCTCTCAGGGAAAACAGCTAACACTTTGGCTCAGATCTCTTCTACCCACCACACGCCGATCCCAAAGCCTCAAAACCATCACTTCCCGTCTCCTTCAGCCTGGCTGCAAAGCTAATGCGCACATCTATTGCCAGCTTGATACCTGGATCACTCAAGCCCTGAAGCAGCCTTTGTGACTACCTCTAGGCCTAGAAATATGCCAGCCAGCATGCTCCAGTCTCACAGAGGCAAAGCCAGCAGGAAGACTGGCCTCCTGAAGCCTCTCACCCTCTGCCGCCAGCTGAGAAAGACCGAGGAACCCATATTGATGTGGAGCCTTTAATTGCCAACTTTGATGCATCTTTCCAATATTCTAAGACCCTAATGAAGATGTGTGCAAGATTAACAGAAGCAATTAGAAAGAAAGGCCTTTTGTTTCATTCTGAGCAGACTCTGCCTCTTATTGCACTTATTTATAATACCTTCCCATTCTCAAAGTCAGGGAACACGGAGACAGAACACAGCACACTCCGGCACATCCCAAGTAATTATCTTTGCAGGAAAATGAAGACAATAGTACGGGATAAATCTCAGTGCCCGTGACTGATGGAAAGCCACAAGAAACGGAAAAATGCCCCCAGGCTTGTCTTCTCAGGCACCACCCTTTGTGTTGGCTTCCTGAACCCTTTGTGACCCTCAAGAAGGGTTTCTTTCCAGACCATCATTTCTGACATGAAATAGCAGTTTTATGGGTGGATATCAGATTCTCAAGATGTTTCCACAACCTTGCTGCCCAGGTCAGAAGACAGGACAGCACAGAAGCCTACCACTGAGCTCCTGCGTGTACCAGGAGGATGGGCGAGGGCTCCCCATGCCCTCTTCCACAGATTACAAGTAGTCCATAACGGGCTTGAGTGCTGGCCAGCTACCAGGAGCAATTGCTATAACCCTCCACCCCACCTAGACTCTCAGACTGGTCAACAAACTATGCCCATCAAAATCACTCAGCCTTGTGAAGAAGGCTTTTGTCCCATCTGCTGCCCACTGTAGACAGAAGCACTCAGGAATGAGGCACTGCTCCTTAAACATGGATGAGGCAACAGTCCAAAGACTCACAGGAAGACGGAGGACACTGGACTACAGGCCTCTGCAAGCGGCCAGGGATCTGTTAGATAACTACCATTCCTGACAAACCTAAGGGTACAGAAAGCAGCCTTGTCCCTGCCACAGAGGACATTCCAGTACCAAGGGTCACTGACTAAACCCAGGGCTGACCCTGACCTATGATGAGCACGGAAAGACAACTGGGCACCTACCATCCAGTGCACAGATCGCAGATGGGGGTGGGTAGTGGTTCTCCGCTATTCAGAGCCCTTAAAATGAGACAGAATCCCACTGACGAGTGCTGCTATGCTATCAGCCTGCAGACTATAAGGCCTGAGCCACTAGAGAGGGAGAGACTGGATGAACAGAGAAAGGAGAGGCGGAAGGAGGAAATGGGGAACAGAGGGAGGGAAGGAAGGACAGATGACAGGAGAGAGAAAAGGAGGGAAAGGCAAGAGGAGGGAAAAAGTAAAGATCAAGAGACAAAAGGAAGAAAGGAAGGAAGGAAAAAATGAAAAGAAAAGAAGAGAAGAGAAAAGAAAAGAAAACCCTGGCAGGCTCAGCTACTCCCCCAGTCTGCCCAAGAAGACAAACCAAAAGGTCACCCATGTCTCCAAAGAGAGCAAGTTGCCACCAGAGAACATGGGACATCTACTCTCCATTGCTAGCCGCAGGGCCCAGGGATCACCCTGGCTAAAAGCTCACTGCAACCTTTGGGGGTGGGTGCCGTCAACTGGAGGCTCATAAAGACCCTGAATTTCTACTGCCCAGCTCCCTCTATTGCAGGACGACAGCGGCTGGATTCCTGCCCCTCCACCCTCCTGCTCCAGTCCCCTAGTTCCTCATCTGGGAAGCAGAAAGACAAGTTGGCCTAAGTTCTGTGACATGAAACTAGACAACACGGAAAATGCCCAGCTAAGCAGCCAAGGGTAGTGTAAGCCTAGTGCAGCATCGGAGCTGAAAACAGTGAGCCAACTCTACAGGCTAAATCTTCTAGAAAAATCTTTCAATAGGATGCCCAGTAAATACAGAGCAGGATATGCAAATAATCTTTAAATATGGATCTAAGCTCGCAAGAAGTTAACAGAAATATGCAGGGACGAACACAGAAGGTGCCGCATCTGGAACAGGCACTGATTAGTGTCCTAGCTCCAGATCTCTGTGGGAGATTTACAGAAATCGGTGCACTTAAGGCTGCCTCAGAGTGGGAAATCTGACCAGTGGGAAATGCTTCCACCCTAGGCTTTAGACAAGGGAAGTGCCCCCTGTAAAAATCTGGCCCTGTAGCAAGTCTGGGACTTAAATGAACACTCTGGAGTTTGGGAAAACTCACAAAAAAAGCTGATTAGAGTTGCTACCCTGTAGGGACAAAGCTCCGTGCCAGCCCCACCTTCCAATCTAAACCTCTCTACTATTCCAGTCTAAAAAAAGCTGTCAGAATTCACAAGGAAACAAGACACAGTGAGCGAAGACTATAGAATCTGTCTCCCGGAAACTCAAACTATGTGCTTGTGAACTACAGATGTAAAATCCCTACAGGAAAGATCTTTAAACCAATAAGAGATGTGTTAGGACAGGGACTGGGGCAGCAGGCCAGCTGGCACCCACAGGAGGGGGCAGCAGATGGCTTATGTCCTCTTGCCCCATGCTCAGAGGCTCACCCTCATGGGGCAGGAAAGGGCTTCCTCTCCGGTTCTCCTGTACTAGTGCTGGTCAGGTCAAAAGTGACAACGACAATGGGCAGCCAGTCTGAGGAGGGTTGTATAGCTCCTTGCAGACCCCACAGAAATTTCAAACCTACTCTTGCAAATCCGTCTACCTTGTTTTGAGGGTATCCAGATAAAGTAACCCTGGGGCTTACAGAAAAACAAGGGCATTCAAATAGTGGGTATTTTTTGTGCGAATTGTGTAGCAAGAACATTGAACAAAAGCTGAGGGAACTCTTTAGACTTTCAAGAATCCTTCTTAAAAGGCTCCTGAATGAGAACTTCCTCACAGGAGGTTAACAATAAAAGCTTCTCATACATTAAAAACTGATTCAGAATTGGGAATGAATGGTGAGTCTCAGCTCCCAAATGCAAAGAGGTTAATTGGAGAATTGGGAGAAGGTCAAACTAGTTTTGTTTCTTTTCTGAGATCCTTGGTATGTCAAAGGGCACCAGTACACTAGTCCTGAGAAATGGGGATAGAGCCCTTGAAGGAGCTCACAAGACAAAACAGTATGAATACATGTAAAACTAAAATTAGTGGAGACAGTGAATTTCATAACACACGTATTTTATCAAATATTAAAGTTTTTTTTAAATATCTAGGTGTGGGCAATGATCAAGATAGGCTTCCTAGCTACCGCCTCCCAGCACCTTTTCAGATCCAGCCTTCTCTCCTCAAATCAGCTTCTCTCTTCACATCTTTCCTCCTCAAATCGGCCACCCTCCTCAGATTCACCCATCCCCTTCATATCAACCTCCTGCCTCAGATCTCCCCTCTCTCCTCAAACCTTCTCTCCTCAGATCCATCCTCTTCTTTAGATCAGCTTCCCACCTCAGACCCATTCTCTCAGCTCAGATCCACCCTCCCTCCCTCAGGTCCACCCTTCCTCCCTCAGATCCTCCCTCCCTCCCTCCCTCAGATCCACCCTCCCTCCCTCAGATCCACCCTCCCTCCCTCAGATCCACCCTCCCTCCCTCAGACCCACCTTCCCTCCCTCACATGCTCCCTCCCTCCCTCAGATCCATGCTCTTCAAATCTGTCCTTACTCCATCACACTCCCTCACCATGTGTCCTTCTTTACTCATGACTCTCCTGGTGCGGAACATTCCTTTACACTGTATGAAGATGTGTCACTGTGATTGGTTTAATAAAAAAAAAAAAAAAAAAAAAAAAAAAAAAAAAAAAAAAAAAAAAAAAAAAAAAAAAAACCTAAATGGCCAATAGCTAGGCAGGAGGCATATATAGGACTTCTGGGCAGAGAGAACTCTGGGAAGAAGAAAAGCGGTCACCAGCCAGAGAGAGAGAGAGTAAGATGTGCAGGAGGAGAAGTAAAAGCCATGAGTCACATGACAACACATAGGTGAACAGACATGGGCTGAGTTATATGAGCTAGTGGGACAAACCTAAGCTATAGGCCAAGCTTTCATAATTAATAGTAAGTGTTGTTAGCTTTATTTTTGAGCTTGCAGCCCAAAGAAAAATCTGTCTACATACGGCACCACTCGTGGGGGTTTGAATATCCAAACGCAGGGCCTGAGGAAGCTAAGAAAAGTTCTAGATAAGGAGCCGTATGTGGCTTTCGAGTCCTGCAGTCTCTCAGGCAGGCTCTGCATGTGCTGCCTCCAGGCTAGAGCCAACCACGAGCACCATGCGCCAGTGCTGTGTGTTAAGCTGAGCCTTGCGGCAGCTGACTCATCAATATAAGATTTGTCTCACTTGAACAGAGAATACTACAGATGTACTAAAGTGGGTTTCCTCTTTCCAAAACTGGGCCTCTTTCTTTAAAATAAGCCATCCTCAGCTTCCAATTCCCATCAAATCCCTTGGCCTCCATCCCCACGCCCTGGAGGCGCTCACTTCCTGGTGTAGCCACATCTCAGCCACTGCCCATGTGTTCAACTTTGGACTCTGACAGTTTTAGTTGTCAATTTAACAAAGCTAGAGTTTCGGTGAGAGGACTGTAGATCAGGCTGACCTGCAAGTATTTCTGTGAAGGATTAGCTCGACTACATTAATCGAGATAGGACAATAAGCACACTCTATGAGACACCGTTTTCTAGGAAAGCATTCTGCGCTGGGTAAGAATGGAGAAGGCAAACTGAACCCTGGCATGCCTGCACTGACTACTGCTCTATGCTCTTGACCCTGGATATACTGTGATAGACAGCTTCTTGTTTCTCCTGCCTTGAAATGATGAACTATAACCTAGAAATACGACAAAAAAAAAACTTTCTTTCTCCCCTAGGTAGCTTTAATCACAGCATTGAACAGAGCATAAAGCACCTTGGCCTGAGTACTGCCATTTTGACTTCAGACTCCATTTTATCTGTACGGTGAAATAAAGTTCAGGTCCCCAGACCCTAGGGGAGCTGAGAACTTCCCAATGGCTGATCACTCTCCTCCCTAAACCATAGAGACAGTCTGTTATGCCCCTTAGTTCCCTAAGACATTATGGCTGTTCCTAACAACAGAAAGAACAAATGAATCTGATTGATTGGACTGTATGTCATTTGACAATGATGGGACACTCAAGGAAAGTCCCTCATCTTCTATTCCTGATTGGTGAAAATTGTAACTGTAACTTGGCAACAAATGTTTGTGAAGGCTGTGCTTATAAACCCTGCTTCTGCCCCTGCTCGGGCTGTCAGGGGAAACAAGGCTCCTGTTTCCTTGTCCTGCAGACTTGATCAATCAGTGATGATTTATTAAAACCTTTGGAACCCATAAGTGTTGTCTCTCTCTTTCCTGGTGGTGCATAGTGGGATAGGTGTAACAGCATCAGGAAATGAAACTAAGAGCTCCCTTGAATGGGGTAATAGTGCCTTTCCCTTCTCCAGTCTTGGCGTTCCCAGATAAATTGAAGGGGAACGTGTTCTCTCTTCTCCAAGACTCTGGATGTGCTCCTCGGCGACAAAGCCAGCTCAGTGCAGCGGACCTCCCTTAACCTCCATGGGCTGCCTTGCAAGTACATGAGCTCAACA
This sequence comes from Ondatra zibethicus, assembly GCA_004026605.1. Taxonomy (NCBI): domain Eukaryota; kingdom Metazoa; phylum Chordata; class Mammalia; order Rodentia; family Cricetidae; genus Ondatra; species Ondatra zibethicus. The sequence continues at coordinate 43,362 of PVIU01002887.1, forward strand.
AGGAGGCTCCCCAAGATCGCATCTAAGACCAGGTCCCCTTTCTACTCTGAGTTCAGGAGGAAGGCTTGGGGGATATCACCCCCTCTTTTAGACAGTATAAGCTAATCTTGCTCAAGGACCAGTAGGTTGGCCTAAGAGAGAGCAGCACTTGTCTGCACTAAGAGCTCTCTATACATCCACATTTGTAGGAAGCAGCCCCAGCTAGTGGGCATGAGGCAGTCTCTCAGCACACAGCCTGGGGCGGGGGGCAATCACACACATCACTGCCAAATTCCCTCACAGCACGGTGGGCTCTGGGACATGGTTGCTTTGAGGTGCCCCTCTCACACGAAGTCAGGTTTGGGAGGAAAGAGTTCCTTGGACTCAGGGTCCCACTGCAAGCATCCCCACCCTGCACAACAACAGCTGTTATAGTGACCAGCAGCTGTGGCCTCCCTCTACCCACAGCACTGGCCTCCCTTTGGGGTCCTTCCACAATCTGTGACGATCTCTCTGAGGCGGATGTGGCTTGGTTTCTTCTCTCCGTTCTTCTTTTCCTCTTCCCCCATGCCATTGACCTTTCCGAGGGCCCTGACCCTAAAGAGCATGGCAAGGTGGCCCCCCAGACAAAGACATTCCTGGGGAACACTGAACGTTAGACACCTCTTGGACAAGGTAAGAGCAACACAGGGAACGCAGAAATCACAGGACCAATGGCCATAGTACTATGACAAGATAGATAGATAGATAGATAGATAGATAGATAGATAGATAGATAGATAGATAGATAGATAGATAGATAGATAGATAGAGATAGATGATAGATAGATAGATAGATAGATAGATAGATAGATAGATAGATAGATAGATAGATAGATAGATAGATAGATAGATAGATAGATAGAGATATTAAAAAATCTGATATGGCTCTCAATAAAAAGGAACTAAAACACTTAAAGTGTCCCAATTTCTAATTTCTACTTCCTGTGATAGCCTTCTACATATGTGTGACCTCTACTTCCTGTGATAGCCTTCTACATATGTGTGACCTCTACCTCCTATGATAGCCTTCTACATATGTATGACTTCTACCTCCTGTGATAGCCTTCTACATATGTGTGACTTAGAGAGAGCAATGGTCTCCCTTCTGAGTGATATCCAGGCTGAGGTCAGCACCTCTAACACATGACAGTTCAAGAAATGAAGCCACCATGAGCTCACTCCTGTCACACCCCTGTAGGAGCAAAGACTTCAGGAGCTATCTGAGCCCAAAGAAGGGCTGGCCAGGGTCATCAGGACCACACAGAGCCAGGGTCACCAGGACCACACAGAGCCAGGGTCACCAGGACCACACAGAGCCAGGGTCACCAGGACCACACAGAGCCAAGGCCACCAGGACCACACAGAGCCAGGGTCACCAGGACCACACAGAGCCAGGGTCACCGGGACCACACAGAGCTGCAGTCTACCCAGATGCACGGTCTCGTGGCAGCCCCACTTCACTAGGAGCTGGGCTTCAGGGAACAGGTGATTAAAAATGAAAAGGTGCTTTCAGGAGTGATAAGGTTTTTATATTTATGTTTATGAAAACGCATTCTGGAATGTCCCACAGTAAAAGAGCATTTCCATTAGCCCACACAGGGCCTCTGGGTTCCGCCCACATCTGTAATGCACCAGGCACTTAGAGCTAATGAAGCCGAACTGCCTTCCCAACACTCTGCAGAGCTAACTGAGAACCAGCGAGCTTTTTATTGGAGCATCGTCTTCCCAGGAACCTCTCTAAGAGGCTGCTCCAGTAAATCTGGTGTGTCGTGAACCCTCCAGATGGAGCAGCCCTTCCCGAGAGCCTGGGGTCACCAAAGCCCCTGAGAGAGCACAAAGGAGAAGGGCACATGACTCTGTAAGGCTCAAGATCTTTCTATTTTGAGATACATCTGAAATCAATGCCTCAATATTTAAATCAATGCCTCGTATTTTTTGCAAGGTAACAAAAGATGCACTCACCTCCATTTTCAGTGAGCAGATTGCCCTGGTCATTGTTGACTCCAGTGACTCTAGGGTGAGGGTTATATACCACCATGCTTAATCTTAAAAGATAGTCAGAGCGCCGGGCAGTGGTGGCACACGCCTTTAATCCCAGCACTCAGGAGACAGAGGCAAGCGGAGCTCTGTGAGTTCAAGACCAGCCTAGTCTGCAAGAGCTAGTTCCAGGACAGGCTCTAGAGCTACAGAGAAACCCTGTCTCAAAAAACAAACAAACAAACAAACAACAACAACAAAAAGATAGCCAGAGGTGGGTGGGACAGTGGCATATGCTTGTTTCATAGTACTTGGGAAGTGGGCCGAAGGACTGAGAGTTTGAGGCAGCCTGAATTGTCAAGTACAAACAACAAAAAAAGAAAGAAAACAAATAAAAACGGTTCTGGAACCTTCACTTAGTGATGCTCTTCCACCAGGTGGCAGGGCTCCCTGACGCCACACAGAACTCCCAGAGCCAGATCAGGAGAGAAATGAGAGGAAGCAGGATATAGCCACTGTCCTCTGAACTGTGACCTCTGTTCAGTGATACCAAAGTGTTTAGAAGGAGGGAAGGGATGGACCTAGTATACAGGAGGGACAAGGGGAGAGAAAAACTGGGATAAAGATAGATACTGACAGAGAAAAAGACAAACAGGAGGAGAGGCAGAGAAAGACAAGACAGGAAAGGAGTGGTACAAGGGGGCAAGAACGTGAGAGAACAGCAGAGAAGGGGTGGGCTGTGCAGAAGCAGACCGGGCGCAGGGTCAGAGAGCCAGTCATGGCTCAGGCATCATAGCTGCCACTATCAAGAACAGTCCTCTGGATGGAGCCTCGGGGGGGGGCAAGAAGGGTGGGGTTCAATATGTCCTGACCTGTGAGGTTAGGGGAGAAACTCCAGTGCCAAGACCCAGAGCAGGGAGTCTCATGGAAGCAGGCTGCATGTGCTACACCCATGCTCCACATGCACAGAGCTAAACAAGATGCGCAACGAACTGTGACACCCAGACAGGCAGGTTTAAGTGAGGTTTGCACGTTACAAATAAGTGGGTGACATGCTGTGTTATGGGGTTTTGATTTGCAGGGCTGGGAATAAAATCGAGGACCTTTGCCTTGCTGAGCAAGTGCCCTACCACTGAGCTATACCTTCAGTGTCGTAAGATGCTCCTCTTGGGGGAAACTAGCTGAAAGCCACCATTTCTTTCTGGTCTCTAGGGACCAACAACCATCTCGGAAAGTTCCTAGGCAGGAAAGAATGTCACACAGTGGTAGAGTGCTTGTCTGGCATGCATAAAAGACTGTGGGTTAGCCGGGCGGTGGTGGCACACACTTTTAATCCCAGCACCCAGAAGGCAGAGGCAGGCGGATCTCTGTGAGTTGTGAGTTCGAGACCAGCCTGGTCTACAGAGCTAGTTCCAGGACAGCCAGGGCTACACAGAGAAACCCTGTCTAAAAAAAAAAAAAAAAAAGAGTGTGTCCCAGCATTATGGGATGGAGTCAAATGTTCCGGGCGGTGGTGGTGCACGCCTTTAATCCCAGCACTCAGGAGGCAGAGGCAGGCAGATCTCTGTGAGTTCGAGACCAGCCTGGTCTACAGAGCTAGTTCCAGGAAAGGCTCTAAAGCCACAGAGAAACCCTGTCTCGAAAAACCAAAATAAAAAAAAAAAAATTCCCAAAGTCCTCTTGGCTAGCACATGGATTATATATGCTTTTCTATTGCTATAATAAACACCATGACCCAAAGCAAGCTGGGAAGGAAAGGGCTTATTACATTTTACAGGTTATAGTCCTTCATCCTGAAAAGCCAGGTTAGGAACTCAAGGCAGGAGCTGAAGCAGAGGCCACAGAGGAACACTGCTAACTGGCTTGCTTCCCTTAACTTACTCAGCCTGCTTTCTTACACAGAGCAGGCCCACCTGCCTCGGGATGGCATTGCCCACAGCGGGTTGGGCTCTTCTACATCAGTTAGCAATCATGAATATACCTCACAGGCATACCCATAAGCCAATCTGAGGGAGGTAATTCCTCCGTGAAGCGTCTTTCTTCCCAGATGTGTGTAGGTTTTCTGCCAAATTAACAAAACCTAACGTGCACATGTAGGAAACACAAGGCAGCTGAGAGAAGCCATGTTGTGGGAGGCTGGGCCAGGGTGAGAGGGAGGACGCATGCCTGGAGGAGGGGTCAAGACAAGCTCAGGACCTATTGGCAACCTGGGATGGAGCGTGACTTACCAGAGTAGAGATGAGCATAGCTTTGGGGGATTCAACAGGGGGAAAAGGAGAAGAGAAGAGCTCTCCCCAGGGTACCAGGTCCTGGGGCTCTGTCTCCCACAGACTCTAGGGTGAATTCCCCCAAACAGTGAGGCTCCTGTGGAAATTAACCAAACTTATAACTTTGACAGGTCACTTGAGTTTAGGAACAAAGCTAGTTTGCCAAAATGATTCTTTCTTCTTTAATTAAAATCCTTTGTTAACTGCCAAGCTAACGCCTTCCTCCAAGACAGACAAGATTAGCTTGCCTCCATCACCCCAGGCAGATGGCCATCCAAGGTGGCTAGGCTGTGTCCCAAGAGAGCAGAGCCAGGTCTCAACAAATGACACTCACTGACACTGTAGGCACGGCTCCAAGATCCTGGCAAATCAGATGAGAAGGTCTCTACAGGAGACCCAACAACCTTCGTCTGTGTCAGCGCAACGGGGGAGGGGAAAGACAGTGAAAGGCATCGAGGATGTGCCCAGTGGAAATCTCACTTGAGAAGGCAAAGATCGGTCAGCTGAGCAGGAGCACTGGCTGGGACTGATAGAGGATGCCAACAGGAGCCACTATAATCTGCTGGCCTGGTCTGTAACCTGGGTAACCTGTCCCTTTAAGAGACAAGCTCCGCCCACTCCCAACCTCCCCCCCCCACACACACCCTTCAGTGTCCCACCTCCCCATTCCCCTTGATCTCCCCCCCAGGTCTGCCCTTCTAGAGAAGCAGCTTCTGCCTCTCTCTCTCCTCCCAACCCTTCTCTTCTCCCCTTCCCTTCTCCCTCCATAGCCCACTAAATAAACTCTACACCCAGCTCTCGCTGTGTGGCATATCTGTCTTCCGCCTAGCCTCAGGCCATCTGCCAGGGGACCCTCAGAAGCCTCGGGTGACCTGCCACCACCCCTCGTGGGACTGGTCCCCCACCACCTCTTTATAAATGATAACAGCCACACCTGTGTCCCAGGAACTCTTGACACAACCACGGCCATTAGAACAAAGAACAGAACCAGGACTGGGAACAGATAAAACCGGAGAAAACAGGCCATCCAGGCCCAACCCTTCCTACTATAGTGAGGGGGCTACGGTGAGTGACCATCCCTGGCTTGTTCAGGCCACAGTGTTTATCTTAAGCCAACCTTGGTTTTGCCTCATTGCATGTCAAACTGACAAAAATTGGGACACAGACGGACACACACACACATGCACACACGCACGGACGTGCACACACGCACACACTTGCACAGAGAGAGAGAGAGAGAGAGAGAGAGAGAGAGAGAGAGACAGACAGACAGACAGACAGACAGACAGACAGACTACCGAGTTGGAGAGAGAGAAATGCCTCTCACATATGCCTATGGCCACGCCCCTCCTTCCCTTGGGCAACGTTGCTAAACCTTTCCTGGGGAGCTGTCACACTCTAGACAGGACACCAACAAGAGACCAAAGAAATGATATCACCAAAGTCTAGCTTGACTAATCATTAAGTTTAATCAAAGTTACTTACAGGAAACATGGACAATTTATGAGCAGCTAGACCTCTGAAAAAGAGAGCCCCCAAATTTTGGTCAGTGACATCCTGCTCACAAGCACAGCCCCCTGGAGCCACATCTTATCAGCCCCACCCACTGCGGGAATGTTAGTGACCTTGGGTGCCGGAACCTGCGGCTGTTGCTGTGAGTTGAGGGCGACCAAGTCAAGCCCAGAGAACAGAATTCCACAGCAGGTATAAAAAATACCTGTAAGTACACCCTGATGTGAACGAATGGGCAGACAAATGCATAAGCTGGGAAAAATGACAAACAGCCAAAAATTTCTGAACTGCAGCCCAGATAAGTTTTGTGCCTGCCACTAAAGTTGCCCCTCAGTTGGGACTGTTTCTGACTTCCAAACAGTACAGCATGGAAAGAAGGTCGGGTCACTGTGGAGACACCCGACAAGCGTCTTTAGGCGGTGACAGATCGTGGGGACATTAGGTCAGGTCTCATGGTGCAATGAAACAGCGGTACCTTACTCTATGGTATGTCCTCCGTGAGGTGGAGCAGGGGAGTAGGGGTGGGGTGTCCCAAGAGTACACCTGTTCCAAGAGTACAGTATAGCCTAGGCTAGACTGATGGCTATCCAGCGATAGGCTTCACTCCACGGGACTGATGCTTGCACCTGCAGGGTTCACGGTCAGCAGCACCATCTAAGAGGCTCACAAGGACCAGGGGATGGAGGTCACAGAGCTCAGCTCTAATATTCTAACAGGCAACAGGACGGGCGACAGGCGACAGCCACACAGGTCTGTGAACTCTAATCCCCAGAAAATCATCCTCAATCTTCTACACGCTTGATCTTTAAAGGGGAAAGGGAGGTAGAGTTCAGAACACGAGCGTGCATAGGGGAGGTGGGGGATGCGGGGTGGGGGGTGATGTGAGGGGGGGAGGCGGGACGGGGGATTTCCAGCCCGTACGGAGCTCTCCTCGGTCCCCGCGCGCCCCCTGGTGCCCAAGGGCCGCCCCTGCAGGTGGCACAGCTGATCAGCCCGCGGTGCGCAGCGCCCTCGTGTGGACGCACACGGTCATCACCTGCAGCAGCCTCCAGAAGCCAGGCCCTGATTCTGACATTCAGAGTCCAGTGGTGACCAGATACTGAGAACACCAAGCTAGTTCCTGCAAAGCCACAAGCGGCCTCAGCCGAATCTCAGAGGCAGAGAAGCTGAATTAGCACAGGAACCCCAGCATGTCTCACCGTTACCAGTCTTGGGTTTGGGGAGTGGCCCAAGCCATGACCCTGGGGGCCTCCAGCAGTCAAGGGCAGGGGTCCCACTCAACCAGGTCAGGTCCAACCTGGCTAGAACTGGGACTGTACAGTCTCTAAACAGACACAGAGGAAGCAAGTGGCAAACCCTGGACCATCAAGGATCCTACAGACTGGGGATGACCCTTCAGAGGGGAATCATTCCCCCAACTTATTAAGTTCCCAGGTGTTAACGGCGCCTGCACTCTTCCCCACAGACTTCCAAAGCCTACAGACAATGCTAGTTTCTGCAGGCTGTTTAGCCACCCCTGTGTACCCCAGGGCCCTTGAGGGGAAGAGGACAGAACAAAGTGCTAAGGAGGTGCAGTCTTTGGGGATAACAGCACCCAAAGGCTCTGGGTACCCTAATTCCATTGGTGGCTGTCTGACAGGGTGACTGGACATGGAGCAACTGTTTTGTTCCTGTGTTTGGAAACTCAAACCTGCTTCTTTGGTTGCCGGAAGAGTGTGTAATTACCTCATCTTTGGCTACTCTTTTGCCAATGAAGAGGATCCAGCCCCTCTCAACCCTCTAACTAACATTGACCCCGATCCTTGGGGATTGCAACTGTCCTCCCTCCCAAGCTACACAACTGATCTCTAACTCCATATCCTGTCGGGATAAGAGGGCAATTGGAGGCATGCAAGGCCTGAGATCTAGGGTCATTTCCCAGATATGCCAAGTACTATGACCTTGAACAATTTGCTTAGCCTGTTTCCCCCTCTAAAATGGGAGTGAAGAGGCAGTGATTCCTGTTAAATCCAGTACTTGGGTCACTGCCTGATACCATGTATATGCCGGCTGATGTGGCAACCGTAAGTGTGCTCTGGGAGGAATGGTTGCTGAACAAGGCTCATGCCCGGTGGCACTGACAGTCAGTCCAGTGCAGACTCCTCTATGAACCCGTAATTAAACTAAGCTGACTGCAGGAAGGGCTAGTAAGACCAGCCCAGCAGGCTGGACACTCCTCAGGATGGAGAAGCAGGGCTGCCTCTGCCTACAGCCTGGACAGGGCTGCCTCTGCCTACAGCCTGGACAGCCCCCAGCGTGCACTCAGAGGACTCCGCTGCCATCATCTCCAACCTCCTGTCCTACCTCCAGACTTAATGTCCTACGGTGCAGCGGCACGCTCCTTGATGGCAGTGGGCACACGCCCAAGAGCAGAATTCCAGTAGACGATGATGCAAGCAAGGGAGAAAGACCCAGCAAGGTTACACAGCACATGGTGTAGCTGAGAACTGACCACGGGTCCCCCGGCTCCGGATGCCCTAACCACCCCTTTGCCCCACCCCTAGGAAGTCGGGAGTCAGCTGCCCACTTCTGTATCTTGCAAGAGACAGCTGCAGTTCTCCAGGGGCAGAGACAATGGCAGTCAGAGGATGTGAGAGGACAGCATACCACGCCAGGGACCAAGTGCCAGCCCAGCAACCACATCCCCCATCAAGTCAGAATGCACAGAGCATCCGTAGAGCCGACCACATAAGTGAGACGCATACCTTGTCTGAACCAACCCATCCCTTCTGCATAGCGCCTGGAAGCTACCCACCCACTTATAGTCCATGTTCTACTCATTCCACACCAAAGGAAGAGTGTGACAAGAACAGGCAGACTAAGTGAAAACCCACCTTGTGCAGTGTCCCCACCATTCCCACCAAGGTTATGCTAGACAAACGCGACACAAGTTAAACATTCCTATGCTTGTGTCTAATTCACTGTGCTCACCCATGCGCGTGATTTTGTCCTTATTCACAACACTACATCCAAGCAAAACCGTAAGTGAGGAGGGCGCCAGAAGAGAACGCTGTTTCCATACCGCCTTTGGAGACATTTCCTCCCAACTTCCTGAACAAGAGACCCACCGTTCACACAGCGGGGCCTGCATAGAGTCAGAGGCTCCTGCCCAGGAAGTGGACAAGAACAACCCTGAAGAGGAAGGAACTTCAGGGAAGTCCAGGCACTGGGTCTCTGCGACAAGTATCAGGAGGGACAGGAACCACCATCAGTTCCCAGAGTGTCCCGCGTGCCCTCTTCTTTGTGTGCATATTTATGTCCAAGTGCATTTACTCTCTGGGCCATAAAGTGCACACAGGGACAGAACACTGGGGCGAGGCTGCCCTGGAAACTGTAGCCACCACCTCCGAGTTCAGGCTTTTGCCCAAGACCAGCCTGGACCCCACTGTCCTCTTCCGCATGGTGGACACCTTGTGTTCCAGGAGCTCGTGATTCGTGGACAAACCCTTCTGGCATGACTAGCAGGCACAGCTATAGAGGGAGACACTGCCTCCATGAAACAGAAAAAGAACTGTAGCATGGAGGCCTGGTTGTTGGGGTTTCTGTCCTGCCCAGTTCCCACAGCCGGCAAGTCCCAAAGAAAAATCACACAGAGAATCTGCATTAGGTTATAAACTCATTGGCCCATTAGCTCAGGGTAAGTATTAGTTCTTATGAGTTATATTAACCCATTATTCTTATCTGTGTCAGCCACATGGCTCAGTACCTTTCTCAGCGGGGCAGGTCACATCCTGTGTCTTCAGTGGTCTGGGCAGGAGTCCCGAGAGAGCTTCCTGCTTCCCAGAATTCTCCTATTCTCCTTGCTCCGCCTCTATTTCCTGTCTGGTTGTCCCACCTATACATCCTGGCTAATGGCCAATCAGTATTTATTTAAATCATGATTGACAGAATACAGACAATTCTCCCACACCACTTCCCCCCCCCTTTTTTTTTTAAACAAAGAAAAATATCCATAGTCCATTTTTTTGGGAATGTGGGCATAGTATTCCAGGCTACTTCCAGCTCTTTGGGGACGTTGATAATCTTATGGGGACCTAAAGAAAATTTAGAATTATGATCAAGTCCTGACTGGAGTATCCTGTGAGGCTTGATCATCTCAGGCAGCATCTTGAATCTGTTCTGGATGAAGAACTCTGATATCTGGGCCATCTGTTACTACTGGAGATTTCTCAGGTGGTCTTCCTTGATCAAATCTGAGTTTTCTTAATTCAGAATGAATCCACAGCCTCTCATTTCCTGTGGAAACAAAAGCAAAACCTCTTCTCCAAAGTAATATACCTTTTGACTTCAATTTTGAAGTCAAGGTATTTTCAAAATACCTATCTTGGATTAATTCAGCAGCATTTATAAGCAAATATCTTTTAGCAGCTGTTTCTCCTTCCTCAGCATTCAAACAATTCAAAGAGAGCATAATAGCATACAGTATCAAGATTCTCTGTGTATTTTCCATCTTTATGCATTTTAACCTCTATTTGTTTTATTTTTACTTTTAACTTTTGCCTTTTTGAGACAGGTTCTCTGTGTATCTTTGTCCTGGAACTCCCTCTGTAGACCAGGCTATCCTTGAACTCACAGAGATCCGCCTGTCTCTGCCTCCCCAGTGCTGGGATTAAAGGTATGTGCTACCACACCTTGAACTCACAGAGATCTGTCTGCCTCTGCCTCCCAAGCTTTGGGATTAAGTCCCAGAGGTCAATCTACCTCTGCCTCCCAAGTGTTGGGATTAAAGGTGTGTACCACCACACCCAACTACTCTCTTTCTTTCTTTTTTACTTTAAGAACTTTAACCTTTAGCCTGCATATATTTTTAACACACTGTAAACTATTTAGAGGTTTTCTTCATCTTTGAATCTCTCTTTACTGTATATCTCTCTTTTTCTGACCACTTGAGTCTTTAATTTACCAAGCAATATGGGTAGGATTAAAAGCCGTGGCTTTGACGGCTGGATCCAGCCCATTCCTTAGCTTTATGAGATTCCAGCCTCATGGCTGAGGTACCGGCTGTAGCCACATTTATTGCCACAACCCTATGGCATTTCAAGGTCCCTGCCAGCAAGCAAGCTGGAGCATTCTGCTTACAAACCACATTCAAATGCTCCGTAGTCGGACTGACTGCCTGAAAGAGTCAGAGTTTGCCCTGGCAGGTTGGCCCAAAAAGCCGGCATTTTAAAACGGTGCAGCTTTTTTCTTGCTATGGCTGAAAACCGAAAAGCATGCGGTCAGCTTTTTATCAACACTGTTTAAGTGTTTCGTGGCAGGACCTCTTAAAAGAGCTGCAAGGTTTTGCAGCTAAAGCTGAGTCAGGAAGCCTCTCTTAAATGAGAGTGCTTGCTTGCCTCTATCAAGCAGAGCAGACCCGAGAAATTGCTGCTACCAAGAAAACATGCTTTATTCTTTCCCAAGCTTTCTCAGGCTTTCTGTGGATGCAGTTATCCACATGGGTGCCATTCTGTAACATGAGGGCTGGGGATAGACAGTGGGGTTCTGAGGGCATCCAAATTCCTTCTAGCTTTTCAGCATGCGATGGCTATTTCTTTGGGGACAAACTGGGCTTGATAGCATAAAAATTAGTTTAATGCCCACAGTTAACAATCCTCGCCTCTTCTCAGACAAGATCTCCCATGCCCAGGTCCAGAGCTGTGGTTTGCAGGAAGAACACTAAGACCTGACCTTGGCTACATGGCCATCAGCCAGGCAAGCTCCCCCTCTAGTGTTCATATGAGGAAACTGCAACTTCCTCAAAAGTGGGATGCTTTAAAGAACTATTAAGTGTGCTTAATAATTAACCATTGGTAGCCATTTAGATGAAAGTGGGGCAACATTAAAAAGGACATTTAGAGTCAGAATATGCCAAGTCATGGAGCTTTTGAAAAGCCACTCCACTCCTAACACAAGGATTAAACATGCACACCAGTGTCAAAAAACCAGAGGCTTTGCCATCTCCCCTAGATGGCACAGCTCTCCTATAGAATGTACACAGTGATTCGGGCATAGCCCAGGGCTGGACATCAGGTACCTGGTTTAAATAGCAGCTTCCACCAGACCTGAAGGCACACACAGGAGACAAAGGCAGGAGAAAACCACCAGTAAGACTATTCTGCCCCAGCCTGGGCTCCCTGTACAATGTAAACATAGTAAGTAGAGTGCTGGAGAAGACGGTTCAGCAGCTGAGAACACTTGTACTCTTGCAAAGGACCTGAGCACCCAAATGATGGCTCAGGTTCACAAGCATCCCTACCTCCAGTTCCAGGGAATCTGACACCCTCTTCTAACCTCCACAGGCACTAAGCACATACCCAGATACACATGTAGACAAAACATGTATGCACATATAATAAATAAATCTAAAGAAAAAAATTCACAGCTCCCCACCCAGGGCCCTTGCAGAGGAGCTTGCAATATTCGTCCTGCAGGGGTACCAGGCTTGGGACAAGGGGTCCATGGTGACCGTTAAAGTCCCTAAAACCAGCTTACCTGAAGTCCTTCACATCTGAACATCTATAACTATGCGACAGCCCTGAAGACGACTCTTTAAAGCCACCCATGATGGAGAATGGTGAAGCACTCAGCTGCTTCAGCAGAGGCCACTGTTACCACTGGCATCAGGTATGCGCAATAAAAGGGGACACGTTTGCAGAGAACTGTCAGCTCTTTTCAGAAGTGTTCGAATTTGGTAACAAGTCCCAGTTGTCAATTTTCAAAAAAACTTAATCAGAAATGGAATCTTGTTTCATGTTGAAATATTAAATATTTGGGGGAGGGGAGGTCTGTTTGCCTTTTTTAGAATTTGTCTTTTTTTTGTTTTTTTGAGACAGGGTTTCTCTGTATCTTCGGAGGCTGTTGTAAGAAGGCCGCTTGTTTGTACCAGGCTGCCCAGAACCAAAATAATCACACAGAAACTGTATTAATTACAACACTGCTTGGCCCATTAGCTAATGCATATTTCTAGCTCACTCTTATCTCTTAAATTAACCCATTTCTATTATTTTATATTTTACCTTGAGGCTTGTGGCCTACCAGCAAGGTATTGGCTGGTGGTTTGCATCTTTCTCCTCTGGTGGCTCCATGGCATCTTCAGACTCTGCCTTCTTTCTCCCAGCATTTTTAGTTTTCCCCACCTAGCTCTACTCTGCCCTATCACAGGCCAAGCCAGTTTCTTTATTCATTAACTAATAAAAGCAACACATATACAGAAGGACTTCCCATATCAGGAGCCTGTCCTAGAACTAGCTCTTGTAAACCAGGATGGCCTCAAACTCACAGAAATCCCCCTGCTTCTACCTCCCAAGTGCTGAGATTAAAGGCGTGAGCCACCACCACCCAGCTGAATTGTGTGTGTGTGTGTGTGTGTGTGTGTGTGTGTGTGTGTGTAGGTATGTGCAAGTGTTTGTGTATGGTTATGCACAGCTGCCCCCAGCGGACACATGGACCTCACGTGGGTACTGGGAATCAAACTAGGGCCCTCTGTGAGCACTGTATGTGCCCTTAAGTCCTGTGCCACCCCTTAAGCTGTTGTTGTTGTTGCTGGTGCTGCTGTTTAACCCTTCGAGATAAGGTCTTGTGTATCTTGAGCTAACTCTGAATTGCTTCCATCCACCTGCTAATCCTTCTGCCTACACCTCTGAGTGCCCAGATTACACGTGTGACTCAAAGACCAACCAATCTTCAACTCTGAGCTTCAGCTTCAGCTGCCAGGATAGGTGCTGTATGTGCACCTCTGCATAAGCCACGTACTTTTAACAGGTTCCACTGTTTGGGAGACGGATTCCCTTGAGAATTATCATTTGACTTTCCAGTATTGTTCTTGTGTGCGATCCACATCCACTGCACTCATTCTCTCCTTCCTGACCCTTCTTCCCATCTAGCCTCACCTCCTACCCTCCTGGTTGCCATAGCTTTCAGTTCCTAGGACTTCCACACCCTCTTCTGGAATGTTCCCTGGGCCTTGGGGCAAAGCACCGAGTCACTTAAATAATTTAGTTATTAAATGACAAAGTAAAAAGAAATATGTATGCTACTTAAAAAAAAAAAAGAAAGAAACTCAATCTCAACTTCAAACTCCTCAATAGGATTAAATAAGCATTTTGGTAAAATTGAAAATGCCAATGAGTCTTACCTCTTGAGAAGCCAAGGCTATGGGACTTGAAAACGGAGACAGTAGATGGTGAGGAACTTAAGGACAGCTCTGAAGGTCTACTGTGCCACACACCTCGGAAACTTCAGGTTGGCACACCTGGTTATTTCAACATTGGTCCCTATGGGGTTTATCCTGTCAATCTGACTGGATTTGAAATTATCTAAGGGATACAACTCTGAGTATATTTGTAAAAGTGTTTCCAGAAGGTTTAACTCTGAATGTGGACCACAGCATACTGTAGGCTGAGCTCTCAAACTGATTAAAAAGAAAATGCCAGGCAACGGTGGTGCATGCCTTTAATCCCAGCACTCGGGAGGCAGAGACAGGTGGATCTCTGTGCGTTTGAGGCCAGCCTGGTCTACAAAGCAAGTTCCAGAATGAGAGCTGTTACACAGAGAAACCCTGTCTTGAAAAAGAACAAAACAACATGAAGGAAGGGAGGGAGGGTGGGAGGGAAGAGAGAGAGGGGAAGGGAGTCAGGCAGGCAGGAAGGCAGGCAGTCAATATCTGGACCAGCCAACATATCTATGGAATTAGGGCTTGAAGCAGCTGCAGGGCTGCTCTGTCTTTCTGGTTCAGGGTTGCTTTGTTTCCTGCCAAGTGCCACTTGGCTGAGCGGAACAAATGTCTCTGAAAGCTGGAAAAGGGACAAGAGCAAGAACTTCGGAAAGGCCATGAGTAACTTAACACACACCTTTGCCAGAGAGTGTGCTTCGAGTTTGTGAATTACCCCTACACAGAAAGTTGAGCCCTCCCCATATGGCTGCACACTCCAGCAGTTAGTGTCCCCCAACTACAAAGGAAAACCTAACCACCAAGATATGCTCTCATTGCCTTGACCCTTCCTACACCACAGCTCCCCTCCCCATTTATTACAAAAAGTAGAGTTTGGGGGAAAATCTATACCAGGCCTTTTCTTTTAGCTACCAACCTGCTCCCAAATATAACACGGAGATTTACTAGTTATGAATGTTCGGCCTAGCTTAGGTTCGTTTCTGGCTCTTTTAACTTGAATTAACCTGTTTCTTTTTACCTACCTTTTGCCTCGGAGCTTTTTACTTTTTTTTTTCCTTCTGTGTATCTTACTTTCACTGCTTCTCACATCTGGCTGGCTAGCAGCTGTCTGGCTTCTGGCCCAGGGAGTGCCCCTCCTCTTCTCCGTGATCTCTTCACACTTCTTTTGAGCCTAATTTCTCTTCCTGTTTATTCTGCCTGCCAGTCCTGCCTATCCCTCTCTTGCTTAGCTTTTGGCTGGTCAGCTTTTTATGAGAACAATCAGGTGCCTTAGGCAGGAGAGGTGAACCAGCAACACATAATTTCATAATTAAACAGATGCAGCATAAACAAATGTAACACACCTTTACATAGTTAAAAATATTCCACAGCATGAACAAGTGTAACACATCTTTACATATATACTTCACAACAAAATCCATTCCTACAGGCTTACCTCCCAAAGTAAACACAAATTCCTAAGAACCCTTCTCTATCAAGGAAGTTATTTTCAGACATAGCGCCATTGACTGACCAGTAGTTAGTGTGAGGCCCTCTAATTCCTACTTACCCAGCACCTTCTAGGAGAATCCTGCTCATGGGAGAACTGGTTTCCCTGGTGACAGGTAAATTAAGCCAGGGAGGCATTAGTCTCCGTTAAGAGCCACTCAGTGCTGGCTGTCCTCGGTGCCTCCAGACTTCACTTCACTCCCATCCTCAATACATGAATCCCACCTCACACCCTGGAGGTCGTAGAAGCCCACCATCCAGATCCACCTAGTACCACTCTCCAGAGATTGGCTCCCCAAGACATATCCAAACTTGCTCAATTCGACACAGCACACGCTTGGAAGTCTCCTCCAACAGGCACCCAACCAAACATCCAGACAACACTGCAGCCTGTCCTCCGGAAGTGAACGGGTGCTGCAGAGGCCGAAATAAAGCTGCCTCTAGAAGCGACTTCAACTTCGACAAGATTTCTACAAAAGCAGGCTGGTTTCAGCCCCTTCACGAACTTTGTTAGAGAGTCTGACAACAGAAGTTTAACTGGACCCCAAACTCTTTACTTCCAAATGTATCTATGATAGCCAAGATCTCTTGACCCCATGGCTTTCTGCCTCATTGTTACCCCCACTTACCCTGGGGTCAAGAGAGCAAATAACAGAATTTAAGAGACTAAAACTAGGATAAAATAATAAGGAAGGCAGGGATGGAGGGAGGGAGACAGGGAATAAATAGGATACAAAGGAGGAGGTAGGGAGGATGGGTAAAGGTCTGGGAGGAGCGCTGGGGAGAAAAGTGGAGGGCAAACATGATCAAATAAAAATATATTTAAACTGGCTTTGTTACTTATGTCAAGTTACGCATTTTATTTCAATGTGGGGGAACACTACTTTTATTGATTGTTTAGTCTTGTCTCCTTGACATAATCTATAATCACCTAAGAAAAGTCTACCAAGATTTTCCAGGCCAGGTTGGCCTTTAGGCATGTGTGCAAGAGAATGTCTTAATTAGACCTGGCCCACTATGAATGGCAACCATTCCACAAACTGGGCACTGTATGTATAAAAGCCAGAAGGCATGCACACATGCATCCTCACTGTTCTTACGGCTTGCTTCAAGATTGGCTGTGACCTGGTACTACTGTAAGCCAAATAACTATTTCTCCCCACGTCACTTTTTGTCAGAGCAATCTATCACAGTAACAAGAGATGAAACTAAGACCCTTAGGATAATGTAAGGATAAATGTTGTGTTGGAATAGAACAAGGGGTATTTGTAGATAAAGAAAAAGTCATAAAAGCATGTAAAATAAGTTCAGTTTGGGAGCCTAAGAAAACCAGTCTTCCTGCAGATGGTTTGAATAAGAAATGTCCATATTGTCTCCAGCTTTAACACTTCACCCCAGGTGATGGTGTTCTTTGGGGGGTTTAGGTGGCGTTGTCTGAGGACTATATCACTGGCACTGGGGCTTTGGGAGCTTAAGGCTTGCATCATTTAAGTCCTCTCTCTCTGCTTCATGCTTAAGATTCAAGACGTCCTCAGCTTCTGCTCCAGACGCCATGCCTATGGCTTACTACCATATCTCCTTGCCCAGAGAAATCCTATATCCTGTAAAATGCCTCGGTCACTAGTGTTTAACTCATAGTAAAGTTACTAATATAGCCATACTTCCACACAGGAAGCCACACCTTGGTAAGAATGAGAGATAATTACATCTATCTGCATTTAAGTTTTACTTACACAATGATCTTCATTTAAGTGGAAATAAAGAACCTTGTTTTCCAGGAAGCCAGGCCCACCCTCTTCTATCCCTCCACCTTACACCAGACTGGGAGGAAGGAGTGGCAGCTTGGGAGCTCTGGAGAGGCTGAGTCTGCTCTGCTTGCCCCAATTACTGGACACACCCTTTCCTTCCACAGTTCTCACAGCCCAGATCAGCAGGCTAAGATGGTTCGAGAACATCCCACAGGAACCAAACACCCAGATCCCACAGCTGTGAATTCAGAAATACTATGGGAGGCTTGTGCCAGCAAAGCACAAGTGTTTCTCATATATGTAAAGTCAGGGTAGAAAAAAAATATTTAAAATTACTATGGCTCTTAGAATATTCTCTACCTATCAGAAGGCATAATTAGTATATTCACTGCAATGATCAAAATAACCTGCATCCTTTAAGACCGAAAGGTGCTTCCTTACTCTGGGTCACTACCACTCCCTCTAAAGGATGTTGGGACAAAGGTATTCTGGCTTTCTGAAGGTGGTCTTGATAAACATCATCGCTGTCAGCAGAATAAACCTTTTGTTGCATTTTCCAAGACTGTGAAGAGTTCTCTGGCCAGTGAGGGGAGCCATTGGGCTGGCACAGAAGTTCTCTAAGCTCTACTGCACACTGCTTGGGAGGGGCCCTCATTTCCCGATGAGCTTTCCTAATTGCTACAAGAGGCCCATGTGTTAAGAAAGAGATTGAAAGAAATTTACGACAGTGGCTGTACATTACAAAGACATTCTACCACTATGAAGACACATTCTACACAGAACCATTTTTAGCTGAATCTGTTTATTGCCTTCAATGTTTCATGGAAAATGTAACATGTTTCTTCAGTACGACTTTGTGAAACGCACAGAGCATAGCTGGGTGAGACGCACTTCTACTCCTAGTCCACTTCTCAGGACCAAATCATCAGCTGTTCCGCTGCAATTAAATACTTCTTGCAATCTGTGAACACCATGCTTAACATTTACTAATTTTCTCCTTTCAATATAGGCAGTAATTCACCATTGTCTTTCAGTTCCTAAAAATTAAAAAAAGAAAAACAGGTATTCGTGAGTATACAGTCATGCAAAAAGAAAAAAGTATCTAAGCAACAAGCTTTTACTATCTCTGACACCAAAAGGATACCTACTTAGCTAAACCTGCAGGCTTTCAACATGCCCATATTCTTACACCATAAAACTAAAGAGAACAGCACAACAGGAGAGCACTGGCCTACAATGCCAAGGCCCTGGGTTCAAGCCTCTCTCTTCTCTCTCCTCTTTCTCTGCATAAGTAAATCTGAATATAAACTACACCATCAGAATTTATTTTAAAGCAAACACAGTCATCTTTTTTTATTCAAGGAGACTGACTGTGGGTTCGTACAGGTCAAAGACAGCCCTTACAGAGAATGGTGTGTAGTCCCAGCCCCACACCACTCATGCTATAAAGTGGATGTTGTCATGCTGTGCTGCTTGGGAAATAATGACAAAAACGCTGTACACTGCTGGAAGCATGAAGGTCCTTGCACCCAAAGGTCTCCAGGGAAACTAGGAATGTTAAGCATGCAGGAAAAGATGTAGAACTTGTTCTTCCATCCAGAAAGCTGGGAAGTAGAGGTGATTAATAGCCTGGTGATCAGTGTTATCTGTTGGGCCCTATAAATCTCCTACAGCCAGGACCAGAGGTGGCTAGTAATCTAAATGACCATCTTATTACCTATATAGCCAGGGGTTCCTCCAAGCTCCCACAACCAGGACCTGAGATACCTAATAGCCTAAATGACCCTTACGCTATCTGTATAGCCAGGAGCCCTGCAAGCTCCCACAACCATGACCAGAGATGGCTAGTAGCCCAAATGACCTCTTTGCTATCTGTAGGACTGAAACCAATCCCAATCTGCTTTAGGCTCCTAAACTAGCACAGGCAGCCTATCTCTAGAACCCATGTTCTTAAAAGGAATGACATGTACTTGAGGTTCGATGTAATTATGCTTTCTTGTGCACTGGGGGTTACATCACACTAGGAAACTTTTTTCCAAATTATACTGGGTTTAAATATGAAGTTTGATCAAGATTGACAAGTCAATCTGAACTGAGTTTTCATTGCTTCCCTGCCTAACATGACATCTACAAGAACTCCCTCAGGACATGTTCGCAACAGACTTAAAAAGAAAAATTTGAGACAGTATCTGATTATGTAGCTTTAGCTGTCCTAACTCACTATACAGACCAGGCTGACCTTGAACTCACAGAGATTTGCCTGCCTCTGCCTGTCAAGTGCTAAGATTAAAAGCATGTACATACCACCAAATCCAGCTTCTACAGATTGTGTGTGTATGTGTGTGTGTTCTTTAGTGGTTGATTCTCCACATCTAGAACCCACAGATGGGAGGACTGGCAAACAATCTCAGGTTACAAAGTTAAAAGGGTGTTCTAAACCAATAGATTAGTGAACACAAAACCACTGAGGAAAGCTAGCCATAGTTCAGGCATGTAGCAGATCAGGTAGCCTCCAATAGCATCCAGACTTCTGAGAGTCTCTCTTCCCCGAACACAAACTAATAGCCTGCCACACCACAGTCCATTTTTCTCATCTCCGGGTTTATACCTAAGCTCTGGTGAGAAGCACAGGAACTCTACCTAATAATAATAAGAATCTTTCCCTCTGAACCTACAGTGAAGAGCTCCGCTATCATCTGAGAGCAGACAAAGACAGCTCGGACATCTTCGCTAGGCATTTTAAACCACTCAACCAAGGGCTCCAAGTTCAAGCATTCCTCAGTTCATCTAGTGCCTGTCAATAGCAGCCCTTTCCAGGCCACCAGTCTGGACAAGTCACTGAGTTACTGACTCGGTCAACAAAAAGTACCAAAACTCTAAGAGAGGCTGATCAGAATTAACACACAGAATGTGTACTAATAAACAGATGGAAAACTGCACTCTGTGGGAAACACAAAGCAACAGCTCCACAAACCTTCAAGAAACCAAAAAAAAAAAAAAAAAAAAAAAAAACCAGGAGTGGCAGCATCAACTTGCCAATGTACACGTTCTGCGTCATAAGTGCGCCAGAAGTTTAAAACTACTTCCTGGTCTTCCAAGACCCCCATGGCTAAGGCATGGGCTGTGAAACATTCAGACAAGAACAAGCTCAAAAGCACCTGGGATCTAAAGACAGTTTGTATCTTACTAAGATATGCACCTACGGTTGATGTGTATGCACACTTACCTTGTTGCTTCAAGGCTACTCAAAAGCTACAGTGTTTTCTTTTCCTCCAAGAACAAGACAATAAACAGCATCCCTGTCTACTTTTCTTTTTTTTCCCCTCCCTTATTTTCAAAGGGCCATCAAACTCTGCACTTGGCAGGAAACAAAGCAACCCTGAACCAGAAAGACAGAGCAGCCCTGCAGCTGCTTCAAGCCCTAATTCCACAGATATGTTGGCTGGTCCAGATATTGAGTTTCTTCACACTGTGAAAGGCTATTTTTAAAGCTTTTTTTTAATAATATTTAACTATTTTTAAAAAAATGTTTTTCACTTGAAACTCAAAGAAATTACCTCCCAAATAATCAGAAGGCCTAAGGGCAATCTTAGCCCTTGAGGAGAAGCTGCCCCCACTGTCAGCTAAGTCACACATGTCCCCTCCTTAACAAACTAGCCAAGGCAGTAGGGTGGGATGGAGCTAACAAAGCTGCAACTTTTCTTTCTATGTTTACATTAACCAACACAGCTAATAAGTACAGTTACTAGTAGATGAGGTCACCTACTAGCACAGAAAATGGTAAGTCCAAAATTTTTAACTGTCTAATAACCATTTACCGAGTTTCTAAGATACACAGAGCATCATGAAGGATTTGAAGGGATATAAGGGCAGCTGTGGTGGCTGTAACCTCAGAACTAGGAAGACTATTACGAGGTCAGCCTGGTCTACAGAAGGAGATTAAAGGCAGCCTGGACTACAGATTGAGACCTTGTCTCAACAGCAAAATAAGAAGCATGTAACATATAGTGCCTGCCTTAAACAGAGTTACACTCTAATAGCGAAGAGTCCTGTCACTTGGCAAAAGTGGCCTACAGCTATGGCACGGGAGCAAAGAGCCTCAAGCCTCCTGGTCCTCGTCCTCTCACTCTTGGACCTTTGGTAAAGGGAAATGGCCCAGAGAAACAATTACAATAACAAAAAATGAAGGAGTGTAAGAATTTTGGGACAGAGAGATGTTTCTGGCAGGAAAAATGTATAAATTTACAAGAAAGTTGGACCCTGAAGGATGGAGGAAGAAAAGATTTAATTATGGAAGAAAATCTCAAGTTGGGGAACCAGGTAAAGATGGTTGACAGGCAAGAAAATAGGGAAGAAAGCTGTGATACAGTTAGCACGGCAGGGTCCTGAGTTCATCTGGACTTTCAGCTACAGAGTTTAGCTCTCACTGGCAGCATTCGAAGGATTTGGCAACAGCTCAGAGCAGGAGTAAGCATGAGACACTAAGATACATACACAGAGAATGGTGAACGTGAGATTGGAGAAAAGAGGAGCCAGAAAACACTGAGGTTGGATGCTTAAACATCAAACTTTTCAGTTTTTGAGAACACAATGAAAAGCATTTACCTTAACAATATCCAATCCTCCAACAAGCTCCCCTCTCACATACAGCTGAGGGTAGGTTGGCCAGTTTGAGAATGTTTTTAATCCCTGCCGCACCTAGAGAAACAATAGGAATCCTGAAGTAAGTCTTTCCACCAGACCCTGTGACTGAAGGTAAAACACAGAAGGAAACAGAGAACCCAGAACTCACTTCTTCATCCTCCAGTATATCGAAAGTTTCATATTCAACCCTGAAAAAGGGAGAAAAGTTTATTAACAGGTATTCATTTTAAACAAAAGACATAAAGCCTACCTAGTATTTTTAATATGGTCAAGGAAAGCATTCCCTGCTAACAAAACTTAACTTAAAGCAACAGGAATGACTATCTTTGGGCTTGTCATTCTAAGACAAAATTACTAGTTTTTGATGGACAAAACTAGCTATAGCAGGAGCTGCCAGAATTCTCTTATGGGAACAGTGGAAGGCCAAGGCATTTGTGTGGAGGTCAGAGGACAACTTGCAGGAGTCAGTTCTCTCCTTCTACTATTCAGGTTCCAGGGATCAAGTTCAGGTCATCAGTCTTAGGGACAAGCACCTTTACCCTCTAAGCCACCTTGCTTGCCCTGGTGTTTCTTAAGAAACAAGAGTCATTTTGTTTTAAAGATTATATTCAGACTGTGTTCCTTAACTGCCTTCAATCCTGCTCCAGATCTGCAACTTCAGAGAACAAGTTATATATTCAAAGTATGACCAGAATACATACTGCAATTTGAAAAGAAGCAATCACGAAATGGGAAATAAAACATATGAAAAGTCCAAAAGAACATGCGCTAAATATCTCCACATAGATGGGTTGGTTTTAACCACAAAAATCACTGGGGAATCGCCACCTGGCAGCCATCCCAGGAGCTGCACCACAGCAGCAAAGACTTAAACAGCTCACCCTATTCCAGGCAAAAGAGACCAGAGGCCTCATATCCCCCAGGACCTGAGTTATTATAGGCAGCTGTGAGATGCCTGGTTTAAATGCTGGAAACCCAACTCCTATCTTCCGCAAGAACAATAGACACATAATCACTGAGCCAACTCTTCAGCCCTGAAAACACAGGCTTCTAAATAACATTAAGAATATATGAATATTTCCCTGTATGTCTTTATGTATGGTGAGAACAAGGGCCAGAAAATTCCATTTTGGTCTAAGTTAATTTTAAAAAAGAAAACTATAAAAAACAGACAATATATGTCAATAAATAAATACTACACAAATAGGCTTTGACATTAAGACTGCAAAGTATCAGTTGCGGAACTGAAAAGCTGAATTTTTTTTATGTATACTATTTGAAAACAAGATTTACATACCCAGTACTATTCAGTATTTCCAGAATTTGTTTGCTGAATCCACATTTTGCTTCCTAAATTATATATATAAAGAAAAGTACATTTTGCATTTTTTCACAGACCCAGTAAGTGTAGCTGCAGTGAAACGCTCAAGCCAGCACCCCAGCCACTGTGCTTCCCCAGCTCCCAGACTTCTTCCGTTCCCTCTGAATTGCTAGCCCAGGCTGATGTCATCCCAAACAACCTACAGATTAAACTGACTCTGGTTTTAACTTCGTAAGGTGTGGAACAAGCAACAGCTTAAAAAAGTCAAACCCAGATCATCTATACAGACTCACCTGGACTCTTTCCTTGCTTTATGCAAAGTGATAGGACATAGTCAAGCGAGTAACAATAACTAAAACAATTGTTTTCACATCCCAGGAACCTTCAGTCACACCTGTTAAACTTATCTTTGTGCTGTGGCATCAACTCATTTGAAGTGACTGAGATCCTATGATGTATTTCAGGCCACAGATTCCCCAAGCCCCAGCTGTCTTGGGAAAGAAGCCTGACAATATACATCTTAAAAGCTCCCAGGACACCATTTCCAAGAAATGCAAATTCTCCTTGGACAGCACAAGAAATGTAGAGAATGAAAGTCGGCTTTCAAAATAATGGAGCAAGAGTGCCGCTTCATCATCACTACAAGTTATTAACATCATGTTTATTTTTAGTAAGTGTACTGTTCCAGTCACAGAGTCTATGCCCTAACAGTGGTACCAATGTGCTAAAATTATATTGTCCTCCATATTACTTCCATCACACTAGTCATATTAACTAGTACTTGTTTTAACTAATGGGCTTCACGGTGTTGGCGCCACAGCAACCCTTAAAGCAACCTGTTCTATGGCATCATTAGGTCCGTTCACAAAAAGGTGAAGGAAGGCAAAGAGCTCTGTGGCATCACCTGCCCCAGGTGTCTCACCCACAACCTAGGCAGCTTCCTCACTCTACCACCTCACCCTTCTGAGCTTTAGTCTCCTTATCCTGAGAGGAAAACAAACTGTATAGCTTTGCCTGCCTGAAGCTAAAGAGCTGAAACTCAACTGTTAAAACTGTAAAATGCAAGAGAAATGGCAGGGCTAGCTCTTCAAAATTACCAATCTAATCCCAATCCAGAAGAGAGCCAGCTTTTCGCCAATTAATGAGTGCAAGGGGACTTATCAAACTAATGAAAATTCAGTATGTACTTTCATCAAAGTACAAGAACCATCGTATTACGAATGAGAATTGTGGCAGTTTTACTCATCAACCAGATACCACAGAGCTCAAGGACCACTGTCAGAGTTTAGTTCCTACTCTAAGGACCTAAGACCAAGACCCTCAGGACTACCAGAGAAATACATTTGCCCACAGTCCACACTCTCAAACAAAGGGTACTGGGACAGCAATTGAGAGAATCAGCTAAGTGCTCACAGTGTTGACCACTTCAGCTGACAAAGTTTGGCAGCAGAAAGCAATGCACCCTGCTGAGACGCTGATGATAAAGTCAAGTGAAATGGAGATTACTCTGTTTGATCTCCATAAGCACCAATTAAGGCCCAGATAACTTCCTGAAACCACTACAGCTTCATTAGCTAAACTAGAAAAAAAACACTTAACTGTCCCCTCGCTGCAAATGTTAACATCAAAAGAAATTACAAATAAAACCATTTTTGAGTTCCTTACCTGTTTGTTTCCTTTCATAAAGAGCATCACAGAAGCTTTATTGGTCAGCACTTTGAGCCTGAAGAGAGAAAATTGATATAAAATGGCTCAGCTCAATTATTAAACACCACTTCTGCTCGGCTTCATAAGTAGCAGGCGTATTTGAGGGATAGCAGGATGACAGCTCACAGCTTTGAGTGGTATTAAACAAGCAAAAGCACTGACACTTTCCTTTATTTCATTCTCTCCCTGAGCCACTGTAAAACATAATATGGCTTTTTAAGGCAACGAATGTTCCTTCAAGTTGCAATTTAAGCCCATCAACTTGTAGTACTAAAAAAATAATAATAACCAATTCAGTAAGGAATTATTCGATGGGGGGGCTATATATTGAGCCATCTAAAGTTCCCAAGATGGATCAGTGAGCATTTTCCCATCACAATGCTGCATAATGCTCCTCATCCCAGAGCAGGGCTGCCGGCCACAAAGGTAAAAAAAGGCAAATCTCAACCCTCCAACCACCACTAACTGCTGAAAATCACAGTTCTCATCTTAACCTGACACTTCATACCTTATATACCACCTGCAAAAAAAAAAAAAAAAAAAAAAAAAAAAAAAAAAAAAAAAAAAAAAAAAAAAAAAAAAAAAAACATGCTCCAACTTGCTGTCAGGAATGTTAATCACCCACATTTGGAACAAAGTTTAGTCACAAGTCTTTAGGGAAAATTGGTGTAGGGACAAGGGGTCACATCATTTTTTCTTCACTCCTCTCATGCTGTGGAAGCACCATGGACTAAAATTTCCTTGCAGAATAAAACTGAGGCCAGTCAAGTGAACAGATCACACAGACCATGACACACTTCCAGGTCCTCAACAGGACAAACCTACGCCAGCCAACTCAGCAAATGATCTAACCATCTCAGTTCATGCACCACAAGTTTCTGTCAGAATGCATGTCATTCTGCTAGATAGGAGCCCTTCAAATTACTTCCCCAAATATATCACACACTGCTTTCTCTCCTGCCGTAGCCAGCATCTGTGTGTGCCTAAAGCACAGGAGAGTTAGAAGCAGTACTTTAGGAAAGATCTGATGAAGCCAAGGCAATAGCAGCAAGAATAGGCCAGAGAGAAAAGCACAGTATCCAGCCAATCCAGGGATATGAAATGAAGAGCCCTACTCTGGGAGCAGCACAGCTTTAGGGGCAAGGACAACATGGGCCACAATAAGACCACAAAAGGGACCCATGTGGTATCCACAAACACTACCATCTCATCACAAGAAAAGGGCACACACCAGTGGCTGGGCCAGCATGACATACATGGAATACTGTTCCTAAAGAGTCCCTGAATTAAGTACAGATGATGGTTTTTTTATTAAATATTTGTTGAAATTTTCAAAATGTGAAATAGCAAGAAATTTATAAACTCAACCCCCAACTAACAGTGATGGACTAATGCATTTCAAGATAATTCCTTTTAACTAATTATTAATATAAAAATGTGAATTAATAAATTCACATTTATTACAGAGAATCCCCTTCACAAGTCCCTCCCTATCAAAATGCAACATTTCTACAAAACTTCTGGAGCAGACTGTGATCCCTCATAAAAAGAAAGATAGTTTCACAGCTCCAAAGGCTGCCTGAGTTTTGTTACTGTGGCTTAGAGAAATCACTCTGAACCTTAGCTTTTCCCATTCAACGCTTACCACACTCAAGGATAGAACATGGCACTTCAGCTGTACACAAAAACACAGGGGTGCTATGCTCACACACAAAAAAAAAAACAGGAATAAAATTGGTCCCTGAACCCACTAAAAGTGACATTTCTGCAATAGCAAATATATTCTTCATAGTCAATAAACTGAGGTAAAACATTTCCAGTCCAAATCAGAGCATCCCGAGTTTCCAAGACTATGCGCTGAGAAACAATCACCAAATGCTTGGTGTCAACTCAGAAAGACCAATGCAGTAACAGGATTTATAGACTCAGGGCACACTGCTGCCAGCTTTCTAGTACTTACCTCTCCTCTAACTTGGGAGCTTTGGGACAAATTGTATCTAGCTCTTCTGATGCTTCCAGCTCCTGAAAGGAGGACACTATTAGAACATAAACCACCTTGACCAATGTAGAATACTGACAAATGCCTATCAGAAAAACTGTGTTGTCATTAGTAAATCCTTAGGTATAATAAGAAATACATGCGTTCAATTTATTACGAACACTTTAGAAAAGTGTGCTCTAAACAAGATGTCTTTACAAAGACTCTAACCTTAATTATGTCAAGTCCTCCTATGAGCTCTCCAGAAACATAGAGCTGAGGATAGGTGGGCCAATTAGAGTATGTTTTGAGCCCCTGTCGAACTTCCTCGTCTGAGAAGATATCAAAACTGCTGAACTGGATATTGTGTTTGTGAAGGATTTCCACCATCTGCTTGCTGAAACCTGCAACAGAACAAGGAAATCAGAGAATTCAGCATCGCTCACATACCACAAGGTGTCCAGGGGACATAAATGCCCATCTCGCCTGCACAGTGACTGAATCAGCATAACTGGATAGGTTAAGAGAAAAATAAATGCTAAAACCCCTCATTTGACCTAGAGCCTCACACAGTGAGAATTTAACATAAACATTAGCATAACTGCAGTGAAACGTGAATGTGTATTTATCAAAGCTGCTCTTTAACTGAGACACAGCACTAGCAGAAGAGCAAAACCCTGAAAGCCTGGCAACCCTGACACGAAACAAAGTCCTCTATGGTCGCCTCCCTCTCCATTAAGGGACTGACCAGGACACATAGGACAGCTATTTTAACCACTGCTTGACCACAATGAGACCCAAGTGTAGCCCTCACTACCACTCTCGTGAGCCCATACAGACACTTCTGTGGGTGCTTCTCATCTTCACCTCTGAGCGAAATGATGGGAATCACAAGTGCTCTCTTTGGGTCTGAAGTGGGCACAGTACAGTTAATGGTACAGTCATCTTTGTTGGTGCATATGAACTATTTATAGATTGGCACCATTCCTTCTCAGCTTCTGTTATAACCTGATAGATGCTTTCCTGTAATTATTTACATTCCCTACAGCGTGTACTATGATGACTTTTTTCTACACTATAGTGACAAATTTATGTTCCCAGAGTTTATTAGACTTTGGTAAAGTGTTCACAATGAAGGAGTGTAAGCATTAAGTCTTAACAACCTGAAGAAAGGGTGAACCTATCAGTTCAAGCTGAAAAAATGGTTACTTTTCTTCCAGATGCTACCTCTCACCAGTAACATCTCCAATTCTGAAGCCCCTTCCTCTTTCTCACCACACCATTCTTTGAAACATACTCTTTCATTCACTGGAACATAATCTCTTCTTCCAACTAAAAATCCCTCTAGGATTTCCTCACATCAGCAAATATTTTCAAACAAAATCAAATCATAAAATCCCGCATAAGATTACCTGCAATGGTTTTATCTGACGTCACCCAAAAGTGCATTTATTTTCAAATAAAATCAAATCATAAAATCCAGCATAAGATTAACTGCAGTAGCTTTATCTGACGTCACCCAAAAGTGCATTTACTATTAAAAACATGGATCTACATACAGCTGAGCCCCAGACGTTTCCTGGCTCTGCAGTTTTTGAGAGGAAGCACTAGGATGAGTGTGTAGCACATAAGCTGCTTTCCCTACAACTCAAGTGTGGTGTTCATGCACAGCCTGAAGTCAAATACCGTTTCTGAATGTTTTCACTCATCTGGGAGTTCATTAGTAAACAGCTAACGGCTGACTGCTGATGGTTATTCTGTTCCCAATATATTAGCTCGTTTCTACTGTAACTGGCTGAGAAAAGGCTTTATTTTGGCTTTAGGCAATTACATGCAGACTAGAAAGATTGATTGGTAGGATTTCATTTTTAAGGGTTAAAGTGGCAGATTGGAAATGTTATGCTTAAGGATAAAGTAGTAATAAGGCTTTATTCTAATAACAAAATATTTATACACTCCTGAAGAAAAATGCATGCATGCAATAGAAGCACTTAAAAGTTAAAAAAAATCTCATTTACCACAAAATCACCATTTCTATCTGCAGTCATTTCCACTCGTGACATGAGTAATAAGCCTAACTGCCACATTTAATAACTACCTAAAACAGACCATAAGAGTGTTTCTGCACTTGTGCCTTGCATCTGACTCTTACTGTTGAAGCTCCCCCAGCCAAACACCTACCAGCTTTAACTGCAACAGCTATAAGAGTCCCCCAATAACCTCATTACCCCACTGAAGGACCTCAGTGCTTCAAGAAACTTCCTTAAAGGTAAGCAAGCTCTCTTCCTATCCTCATGAGACGCCAGAAGAGAGGAAACTCAGGTCTGTTCCCTGAGACCCTCTCAACACCAGCTTTTAAATCACCATAAATTGTGCAGACAGAGCCTATAAGTACAGCAGAAAGTGGACCTGTGGCCTGTACTGGTTATAGGACAAACAGGCTCTGGAGACAGCTTTCCCTCTTTCTTGGGTATACAGTGTAAATGTTATTCAAGTTTTTCTGGGTAACACAAAGCAAGGCCAGAGCCACCGATTCAAATACAAGTGTAGCTCTACTCCACAACAGATGCTGAACCAGGAGCAAAGCAGTGTTAACGGCAGAGTGCTCTAAAAAGTAACTCTGCTAGATGAGAGGAACCTCTTGAGCTCACAGAGATGAACGATGTTTTCATGAAGGGACTAGCATACACTGTTCACTGGACTGTCAATATGGAGCACAAACAGTTCTACACTAAGCAGGCTCAGAAAACAAGACTAGAAGTGAAGCCACTTATGTTTCCCAAAGACAGAAGATGAAAGGTGAAGATAGTGCAGAGCAATGAGCATAAAAGCTGGAGAAGGAGGTGGCCAAGCAGTCCCCACACAAAGGCTTTCCAGCTGACCTGACATGGACACTTTATTAAGTACTTTCCAATAAACCATTTGCTCTATATGCTAAGAGGACACATAACAAGAAACCAAAATATCAGAAAAGAGGTACCTACTAGAATTATTAGAAAAGTTACAAACATGGCATCCAAACAGAAGAAACAACAGTTTAAAATCTTATGCATCAAGCAATCTCTTTACCTTTTTTCTTTCATTATCTAAATGTCTATAAAAATCTTGTTTTCAGATTGCTCTAAAATATTTAAATTTTCTTTTTATTCTATGTGTACTCTGAATGCCACAACATAAAAAAACTCAAGAACTATGTCATAAATTCGATTTAGTGAAATAAAGACTATTTCTGGATAAGCAAAATTCAGAAAGACAAGTAACACACATTTTCCCTTTTCTGCAGAAACTAGATTTAAAATTTGATGTGTGCATTTGTACGCACATATGTGTGCACATGGGGAATGCCACAATACCGGGAAGGGGGGAGCGAAGGAGGAGCTCTAAGTGGGTGGGAAAGAGACAGATGAAGTACAGGCATTGTGAAAGCAGCAAGGAACTAACAAAGGAAGAAGGAGAACCAGTTGGGACTGGAAGGAGCTTGAGATAATGTACGAGGTGAAAAGATACCACAGTCTAATGTATGATAACATAAGAGTTAATTTTTTATTTTTTTTAAGATTTATTTATTATGTATACAACATTCCTTCCATGTATGCCTGCAGGCCAGAAGAGGGCACCAGATCTCATTATAGATGGCTGTGAGCCACCATGTGGTTGCTGGGAACTGAACTCAGGTCCTCTGGAAGAGCAGCCAGTGCTCTTAACCTCTGAGTCATCTCTCCAGCCCCCAGAGTTAATTTTTTAAAATGACTATCTTTTTTTAAGAATTTCTTATGATTTACTTAACTTTATTTTATGTGCACTGGTGTGAAGGTGTCAGATCCCCTGGAACTGGAGTTACAGGCAGTTGTGAGCTGCCATGTAGGTGCTGGGAATTGAACCTGGGTCCTCTGGAAGAGCAGTCAGTGCTCTTAACCGCCAAGCCATCTCTCCAGCCCCCTAAAATGACTATCTCTATGTTTGCCATTAATACATTTAAACAATTAGCCCCTGGACTGAAAGGCCTTCCAAGACTAACCCCACACATGCCAGCCCCCTGTAGAGCAGCTGAAAGCCAAGGTGGTACTTGACTTGTACGCAGTTCCTGAGCCAGGGCTGAAGAACAGTAAATGACACAAACCCCTTCCCTGCTGCCTGGTAAAACTTTCCCAGCCAATTTTGCCTCCTGCCAATTTCACTAGGTCATTAGAAAAGATTAAAAGAGTGCTATAGTTGGGTTTCAAAAGAAAGAACAGGGTATTGGATTGACTCTGGTTTGTATGTATAGCCTGTCATACAGGTTTGCACACATTTTACAGGCCTTCTTACTGTCCTTCTCTAAAATGAAGGTAAGTCCTTAACTAGACACATTAAGCACCAGAGAGGGCAACAGTTCCAACCTCCATTAAAAATAAAGTAACGAGAAAGCACTGTGAAGACTGCCTGTTTCGTGTCATTGCTTTACTGGGAAATCTTTCAGGCAGAACTGAGAGAAAGGAATCACTTCTTCATCTTTTTAATAGAACTTAGCATGATGTTTTACTGTTAAAAGTAGACTGCCTCCTGACCACAGAGGAAGACTTTAACGTGAACATACTCAGAAAGGCAGCATGGCTCTTTCTAGTCACACTGGACACTCAGTAATCCTATCAAGAGTATATCCAACTTTACTGCCACCATCTTAATAAATCCCCTCCAGTGCAGTTGAGAAACATATCCTTAGAGTCTCAACAGAATCATCAAAAGGCATTAAAAACTCAATTATGCAGCATAATAATGTAGTAGGCACAGTAAAAAGAAAACAACATAAGCTCAATACCAGAGGGGTCAAATAATTACAAAACTTATTTAAGGTTAAAATTACCAGCATCCTCATGTACAGAAAGTCCATGTGCCTGTAAGCCAAGACTCAGTGATCTTTAATCTACTAACAGCTATCAACCAGAAGTGACAGCAGTGGGTAAAAAATGCCATCACATAAGCACAAGAGGGAAAGCAAGAAGACACAGGGCAGGCCCAGGCCCTAATGAAAGCCCTCAAATTTTTAAATTACTAAATCTGAACAAAAGATGAGAAGGAGGCTGCCAAGAAAGAAAACCATTCAGAGCAAAACTGCATAGGCCAGAGATGCTCAGGAGCTGAGGGTGCCTGCTGCACAGGCACCAGGACTGGAGGTGAATCCCAACATGTACTTAACAAGCCAGGCGTCCAGTAAACAACTGTAGCTCCAGCTCCCAGAAGATAGAGACAGGACTATGTCTGGAACTTGCCAGCCTAGCAGGTTCCAGACACTTTGCCTCAAAGGAACAGGTGGAAACTGACAAAGAACACCCAATGCCTTCCTCTGGCATGCATCTACATTCACACAGACAGATAAATAATTATCTTAAAGGGCTGGAGCAATGACCCAAGTTAAAAGTGCTCATTGTCCTTGCAGAGGAGCCAAGTTTCAGCCTCAGCACCCATGTTGGGTAGCTCACCATCACCTCTATTTGCAGCTCTAAAGAATACAAATGCCCTCTTCTGGCCTCTTTGCCTACATGCTATGCTCATACGCAAAGACATACAGACACATACAGACACACACACGCACACATGCCCTCTCTCTCTCACACAAATCTTTAAAAAAAAAAAAATTACACAGGCCAGAGATAGCAATATGACAGATGAAGCTGGAACCTAATCCCTGCCAGCTCTGCCTCTAGGTGAGCAACCTTCACAGCTGAGAACTCAGATATAAAACACAAAAAGCCTGAACCTGGTGATTTCCAAAGATCTCCTCTCAGGCCCCAACGTCCTCCAAGTATATAGTAAACACGGACAGCTACCGTATGTCCGTGTCATCATAACACGCCTAATTCCACACACCCACGACACCCACTCAGGCAGGGACGTTCTGTTCCCATCATCAGGATTAGCTTCTTACCACAGCGTGGTTCTTGAGGTGTTCCCTTCATGAACAGCATGCAGGGGGCAGCGTGAGTCAACTTTTTCAGGCGAAGATTGAGATCTTCCTTAAGATGCTCATTAGTACTAGGAGGAAAGGACCCGCTAGACACGTGTCGTTGGACTTTTTTGGTCAACTCCGGGGCATGTGCACCATCTAACCGGTCGATTTTCTGAGAATTCTGAAGTTTGAAATGTCATTTAGAATAAAGTGGCATTCCTACACCATTATCTATATTTTACACTCCAAGCTTACAGGAAAAAAAAAAATACATAGCTCTAGCCAATCTTTAAAAGTATCCCCTGTTATTAGTGAAGTGAGAGAGTCTGATTAGCAATTGCTTGTACTGCTTCTCACTTAGAAACACTTATTTTGGAACATATTGGGTATGCATTGACATCTGAAAGTAAGACCAGCTTGAAAGGACCTACTGAACACAAATGAAGTTTTGGAGAGCTGTGGTAATACCCATCGGTGCCTGGAAGCAAAGATTTATACTTGCTTCCCAAGGAGTCATTAATCAACTAAAACCAGCCAGATGTCTCCTCACATCCAGGCACATGCCCTCAATAACCCACTTCAAACCTGGGTCAGGGAGTACTAAGTCTGCAGGAGAAGTCTAGATTCTGATCAGGAGGCTCCGTTCTAACTGTGGGCTGCCCACTGCCCATGGCAAGCAACAAACATGGTCCTCATCAGTGCAAAAAGAGAGAGTACCAGAAAAATATACAAGGCCAGGAGTAACTAAGGAGATCAGAAGAGGATTAAAGAATCAAAACATAAGAGTCCCAGGAGCCACTCGGATGGACCATTGCTGGTGCCTCTCTCATCCTTACCTTGAAGAACAGGAAGGTGGGGACAGAACTAATTTCATATTTTTCAGATACTTCAGGAACAGCTTCGGCTTCCAGCTTTAAAATAAAAAAATCCAAGCTTCATTATTACTGGTTCTTTCTCTACTTTTCTATGTAAATCAGTTTCACATGCACTGTCCTTTCAAGTCCATGGCATTTTAAGACTATAGGACAAAAGTTTATGACACATTTACATTTAAATGAGACTCACTGGGCTGGCATGTCATCCACGGAGTCTGCAGTGTCAAAACAGGTTCAGAGGTTTTTATTTTGTTGCACATTTCAAAAGATGCCTGGAGGCTGTGAATAAAATTTTTGGTGCACTAGTGACCTAGTAAATTTTCAATCATATGCAGCTACTACTATATTGAAATCCATAAATCACTGACCCCAGTTATGTCATGATTACAGTGCTTATTTTCTGCCCACAGCAATTCTTGCTGTTTGCTCTATTGACTAATTTCAAGAGGCAGTACATCATGACTGACAGTTGCAGCTTTCTGCAAATTATGAAGCAAAAAGGAGTATTTCTTCAATAAACTATTGATGTCTGATAAATTTTACTTTTAACCCCTGAATGGCTGCTGGACAATAAACAAACAGCCCGCTTGCCTGCTTGCTCTCCAGTCTATTCAAACATATGAACTCATTTTGACTAAGATGACTGTATCTGGTCTGATCATTTCCTTGGGGCCCCTCATCAAACAAGGTATGGTGATATCTGGCACATGGGTTTCAAAAAGATTTAGAAACACAATTTCTAGATAATTAGAACACAATTACTATAAGCTATTTATGTAGGTCTTTATAAATATACTTTGAGAAAAACCGAAATATATTATATTTTCCTCTCATAGGACTGCCAATTTAATATAAACTTTTTGAAACCAATAAAAACCTGTATTCACATTATACCTATAGGAAATAAAATTTATTGATAAATTATATTGTTAAATGTGTTTAAAATAATATACTGATTTTCTCCAAGAGTGAAAGATTTCCACTGGGTTTGGAATGTGATTTTTACCTCTGCTGTACCTGGTCAGGCTACCTGTGCGATGCCTGACCTGTGGAGGCACTGACCAGCCTGCAAGATCTCATGCTGCTTGTCTCACCTCTTCACAGGCTTTATAAGGATGCTGTTAGTGCTTTCTGCAATACTGCTTTTAATTGTTTCCATTTTTCAAGTGTACTTAATGATAATGTTTTAAATATTCAATCAGCAATGGCTGTCCTTTCTTATGATAAAAGGACAAAAAGAAAGCTGCCTGACACAAGCGCTTAGACCAGACTGCAGCTAGGAATGTGTGCGCTATTTTCTTTCTTAGACACAGCTCCATACTCAAGGGTGCCAGTGAAAGCTGGCCTTCCAAAAGTGTGCCCATAATGTCACCCAGCAGCTCACTCTTTTCTTTAACTCTGACAACTGAGAGTCATTCAGAAAGAGACCTTACCTCCAGCACACCTGAGCAACAGTAAGAGGACACACGTTCCTGGACCAGAACAGACAGCACCCTAACACAGGCCTACATGTGTTAGTCAACTAGATCCCTGCTGCCATTCCTGCCTGAGGATCACTACAAGTGTCTCCCCTCAAACCAGCTTCCAGAAGACTAGCTCTTCCTCCCAGAGGCCATGGGAACAGACAAACACACAGAAAAGGGGACAGGATATCCACTAGAGCCACAACAGTTCTCCAGAACATTAGCACCATCTGAGGCTCTAACACATTTGTAGAGCTGGGGTAGAGGCTTCCAGGATTTGTCTAGCATGCCTGTAGCTCTGGGTACAACCCTTAGCACCACAGAAAGAAATCTTTGTAGCACTCAAAATTCTTTGAAAATATGGTTCTAATATAGTATAATGGTCTCAGTAATGAAAATAGATATTTTAAATGACCTGCATGTACAAGAGCTCAAAGCTACCTTTCATGAACAGTCAGCTCCATACCATGAGCCCTTCTACAAACTAGATGAATAGACCTGATAACCAGTAAACTATCATTGGTGGGCATGCCTATAAAGGTGTTTCACCTGAGAGACAGACTCGAACAAACAAAACGTGTGAGCATCACCCAAAGGTGATCAGAACAAAGAACGATAAAGGAAAGGTGAGCTGACACTCTTCTTAGGCTGGAACCCCTACCTCCTCCCCCTGGAATAAGAACCCCATGTTACTGAGCCTCTGTGCTCCCTCCCGCCCCTGGAGCTCAAGCTTTACCTTATCAGTCCCTTGGTTCTCAGGCCTCCGGCACACACTGCACAGCACCACCCCTGCTTCTCAGCTTGAAAAGGGGTTCTAAAGCTCTGTGGTGAGGTGAGCCAATTCCTGTATCCTTACCTATCTGTAGCTCCATGTCCCACTGGCTGGCTCTCTGGACAAACCTGGCTAATGTAAAAGGTGACTTGGGTGACTTATGTTCAGATAGAGAAATGATACAGCTCAGAAATGAATCTGAACTATAACATCTGTGCTTGTCATTATGCCACACGTAGCTCTGAGGATTGGACTTACCCCCCGCTGCATCTTCACAATGATGCCTATGGTGGGAACCACTTGCTCCCTACCCCGGAGAAGCTCTTCAGAGCCTTCCCAAGGTGTGCCTGGGAGAAGGGGCGAGAAGTGAGAAGATGGAGGGTATGCATTCTTTTGGGGGAGTGTGAGACAGGAGTTCCCTGGTAGTCTTGGCTAGCCTAGAACTTGCTATATAGACCAGGATGGCCTCAAACTCAGAGATCCACCTGCATCTACCTGAATGCTGATGAAAGGTGTGTGCCCCCATGCCCTGTAGGGCCTCGCTCTTCTACTTTAGCTTAGCAGGTCAGTGCTATAGAAATGGCTCACAGCTGAGAGTTACTCTAGGCTAGATAATGCCTGGTATTTTGTTCACTAATTCATTTATTCCTGGCAATAACTAGCACTGTCATCTCAACCACTTTAAACAGAGCAATTGTACAAGCATCTGGAAACGAAGCAGCATGAACTCTGTCTTTGAGACACTTGCCTGTTTCAGAGCAGGAATAAAACAGGTATTAAAGAACCTATTTTTAATTTAAGATTTATATATTTTTATCATATGTGTTTGCCTACACACATATATATATGAGCAACATGTACATGCCTGGTGCCCACAGAGGTTAGAGAAGGGGGTCATATGCCCTGGAACTAGAGTTAAAGGTAGTTATGAGCGACTATGTGGGTGATGGGAGTGTGGGTGCTGGGAATTGAAACCAGGTCCCTTGCTCTTAATTGCTCAGACACGTCTCCATCCCTGAAGATTCCGACAGCCTCAATGTAACTTAGTCGTAGAGCACTTGTCTAACATAAATGTGAGGTCCTGAGTACAGGCCCCCAAATTACAAAGGATGGTGCAGGGGCTACAAAACACAGCAATTTAACTTTTAACTTCTCCATATCCTTGACTCTCAACACGGCAGCCACTATACCAGTGGTTCTAACCTTCCTAATGTTGCGACCCTTTAATATAGTTCCTCATGTTGTGGTGACCCCTCAATCATAAAATTCTTTTTTTTTTTTTTTTTTTTTGGTTTTTCGAGACAGGGTTTCTCTGTGGCTTTGGAGACTGTCCTGAAACTCGCTCTTGTAGACCAGGCTGGCCTCGAACTCACAGAGATCCACCTGCCTCTGCCTCTGCCTCCCGAGTGCTGGGATTAAAGGCGTGCGCCACCACCACCCGGCTATAAAATTATTTTCATTGCTATTTCATAACTCTAATTTTGCTATAACAATATATGAATCATAATGTAAATATGTTTTCCTTCCGATGGTCTTAGGCGACCCCTGTGAAAGGGTCATTCAAACCCCAGAGGGGTTGCAACCCACAGGCTGAGAACCTTTGCACTATACAATGAAATAATACTGGCTAAAGCAACATCATAAAACTCCCTAAACAGCTGACTAATCGTTAAGAGAGTTTACACTGAAGTGGAATGGTTACTAATGGTCAGTGTTAACTAGCTCTCAACTTGACAAGTTTGAAACACCTCAAAGACTGGCGTCAGAGAAAGACTGAGAGGGAACTATCCAATTTAACTTGATTACACTTAGACGGAAAGGCCCACTTAATGTGGGTGGCATCATTCCCTAGGCAGGGATACCGAGCTATGTAAGTGGACAAGTGAGCCAAGCATAAGCATGCATCATTCTTGTTCTATTTCTGAATGTGAATATGACAGCAGCCTCAAGCTTCTAAAGCTGACTTCCCTGCTATGATGGACCTGGAATTATGAGCTAAATAAACTTTTCTCTCAACTTGTTTCTGTCAGAGGATTTCATCACAGCAATAGGAAATGCAACTATGACACATGGCAAGTGAGAAATGCAGGGAGTACAGACTTCCTACAAACTGGATCTGATTTGTTCCAAAGCATATAATCTTTTCATCATTGACAAAATCTTGGACCTTCTTCCTCTTTCCTACTTTCTCCCCCTTCCAAATATCATATTCTGAAAGAGTCTACCAAATAATTAATTTGACAAATATGTATTCCCACTAGAATGGTATCACAAGCCTGTAAACTCAGGAGGCTAAGGCAGAAGATCATGAATTCATCTGTCTACTCACCCATCCCCACTCACATACGCAGATCAAAAAAGCAAACTTCTATTTTAGGTAGAGAACAACTATGTATTTCAAAAGTACTTAATGTTCTAATTGGCTATTTCACTCTATTCTGAGTAAGCTTGAACTTTTTGTAAGGTATTTAGCAATGGAAGTAGCTCATGTATTTCCTCAAAGCACTTAGAGATGTGAGAGCCTACAGAGGGACCCAAGTTTCAGGATTCAACTGGATATGGCAGCAATTGCTACAGGGAAGGACCAAGCCCATCAGAGAGACAGTAGCACCACAAGTCAGGGAGCAAGGGACTCACAGAGAATGAATGCGAAAGCCTTGCCTCTCAGCTTTCGGTGGGAGCAAGCTTCACAACTGACTAGAAATGTGTGGCTAATCTGTCTGAACTGGTATCTTATCAATTAGAAAGCTAAGATCCTGATAGTTACAATCCATTTAAACACCTAATCAAGATCACCTACTAAGTTAGGGGAGTAGCTCAGTTCGTAGAGTGATGGCCTGGCATGTAGGAAGCCCTAGTTTGACCCCCAGCACCATATAACCAGGGCACAATGGCACCCACTACAATCCCATCACTCCTAAACTCTCAAAGTCATCCATGGCTACATAGTAAGCTCCAATCCAGCCTAGGATACATAAGACTCTGCTTCAAAATAATAACAATAATTCAATTATTTTGTATGCCAACCAAAAAAATTTATTTAAGTGACTTTGTGAATCTATCACCAAAGAATGAAACAATCACTTTGTTTCACAAATCAAAGTCAAAAACACCAAACTAATACATTCAAAAAGAAGTAAATAAAAGAAAAGTGGGTATAGTAAGACATCCTTGAGGTACCAGCTATAAGAGGCTGATGCATAAGACTGGCTTGAGTCCAAGAGTTTGAGACCAGCCTCTGGGTTTTTATTATTCGTGCTACAAAAGATAAAAAAAAGACACTGATGGGATAGGACATTATTAGCCTTACTCCAGAAACTTCTAGAAGTCCTAATTAACAAGAGCACTGCTGCCAACATAGTGAGACTCCCAACTCAAAAAGAAAAGATAGCTGGGCAGAGGTGGCACACACCTTTAATCCCAGTGGATCTAAGCCAGCCTGGGTCTACAGAGCAAGTTCCAGGACAGCCAGGACTACACATAGAAACCCTGTCTCAAAAAACAAAAACACACACAAAGAAAAGATTATAGTGGTATATTATTTGTATTTTAATAAATAAATCTTGCATGAAGACCAGAAGCAGAACTAAAGCTTCTAGAGGTCAGGTAATGGTGACACACACCTTTAATCCCAGGTTTTGGGAGACAGGCAGATGATCTCTGTAAGTTCAAGGCTACCTTGAACCACACAAATTCAATACATAAACAAATCCAGATGGTGGTGGCTTACACCTTTAATCCCTGTACTAGGGAGTCATTCCTTTAATCCAGCATTAGAGGGAATATAAAATGGGAGAAGAGAGAGGCTTTAGTGTGGTTAGTTTGTGGTCGCCTAGCCTTGGTAGAGGTAAGACTTCTCTAGTGGCTTGGCTGCCTTGTTTTTCTGGTTTTCGGGTTGAACCCCGATTTCTGTCTTGGGTTTTTATTATTTGTGCTACAAAAGATAAAAAAAAGACACTGATGGGATAGGACATTATTAGCCTTACTCCAGAAACTTCTAGAAGTCCTAATTAACAAGAGTACTGCTGCCATCCCCTTAAACCGCAGGTGCAGTCAGGCTCAGGTGTCCTGACAATCCAGCAGTACCATACACCTCGAACTCTTGGCTCACTGCAACACTTAAGCACATGAACAACTTAAAATCTCACTGCCAAGTCTGGTACCAATGTGAGAAGCAATTCTATAGTCACTTTAAATAAATCATTCAGATGGCAGTTGAGAACAGTATGTTACCTAAACCAGTAACATTATCTGTATGAAAGCAGACATGGAGCAATTACCATCACCCTGACTAATTCAATGATTGAAGTGTTTAATCATTCATTTCACTTGTAGTCATTATCTTTTATCACTGACCAAACATGCAGGTTTAATGTCCCCTTCTATTATTTATATTGGACATTTTAGGGTTACCTTCTAAGGTTACATTACGCATTTCATCAGAATTTTAAATAAGTCCTTAAATTTAAAAGCTATTATATTCATATTTGCCCTATCTGCATAAAGAAACACTGAGAGAATTCATACAAGATTAATACAACAGGTTACTTATGGGGAAGGACAAAGGGTTGGCAGGTAAGACATGGAGTGAGCCTTTCTCAATGTCTACCTTGCTATACCGCTTGGCACTTTGAGCCATCAAAATACAAGAATACAAGGCACACAGGTGCTGTCTACACAAATGCTGTCAGGAAATGTAATCATCTACCAAGCAAAGGAATTAAGAATTAGAAAACAGAATTCTGACCTAAAGACACCCAGCACTTCATATAGTTTCTAACCTCATATACAGGTATATTTGTCAACATGTATTCTTGAACTCACAATTTACAGTTTTAAAAACACGGTTTTGGGTTTTGTCTTAAATCCTAAGGATTCGGCATTAGCACACAGAGGCACAAGTGCTGATCCCAGCACTTGGATGGCAAGAAAACTAAGATCTTGAGGCCGGTCTGTGCTGTGAGACCCTGTCTCAAAGTAAATAAATAAACTCTAAGAATTAAGACTTAGGAATATACAGTATACCTTCTTTCCCAATAATTCATTATTCTCAATATATATTTCAATTTTTTTAACCTAAACAGTATTACCTCCTAAATAACTAAGCTTACAGGTGTAAAGCAAGTCTGCTAACCTCTAGCATAGCCGTCAACTTCCTGGAGTCCACCTTCTCACAAGACAACAGGAATGTAGGAACCAAGACTTGAATAAAACAAGGGACTCGGTAGAGAAAGGAGGGGCAGATAAAGCAGCATCTCCCCAGTGACCCCAGCAACCTGTGCATACATACACTTTCTAGGATCATTTTTCACATCATAGATATTTTCTCAATGAAGTCTTAATTAACTACTATCAAACCAAAATTATCCAGTAAATTATCTGCTTTTGCTGTCAAACATTTCTGTCCTTTGCCCATTCTGTAGGGATTTTTTTATTATATGAGAAATGCAACATTTGTAATGATCTGTCAGAATAACAGTGCAAACAGAACAGAATTCAATACAAAATTCAAGTATTTGGAATTTCACAGCTTGTTCCTTTACATTATAAAATCTAGTCTACCTCATTAAGTCAGAAATTAATGAAAAAAAGACTGAAAATATATAGTACCTTCACAAATGAAACATGAGAGTGTTCTTTAGCTAACTCTGCCATGACATCGTTCATCTGTACACACTGTGGAGCCCATGGTGCCCAGAAATGGACTACGAGAAGTGACCTGTAAACCAATAAAACACATTTTTTTAATAATTCAGGAAGCAAATACTGGTGTAGATTAAATTCTCCAACCTAGGAAACTAAGAATTCAGCTGTATTTCTCAGAATCACTGCCAGTCTTCAGACTCTTAGACGAATATTCAAGTTAATGGCATTTCTTGAGTCAAGATCAAGCCCCAGTAAGTGGTTCTAAATGTCCATCCATCTCAACTAATTGACACATCAATCATGTTTTCAGATCCATGATGAAAGTGGAATCTGAACTTCTGTACAAGAAAGCTGCTGCTGAGAAACGGCTGTGGACACATTATTACTATTATTCTCACATAGCATTGTGACAAGGGGGTACAATTGGAACCACGAAGAGCAAAGAAGTCCTAACAGGCAAGTAAAAAGAAAGCAGGGCTGAGACCACTGCTCAGAAATTCCCTTTGCAGTTGTGCTGCCAAAGGACCCTCTCAACATCTCCATATGAACTGACAGTGGAGCCACTAGAGTGCTAACTTCCTAGACGCCTCAATGTTATCAATCTTAGTTATTTTCATACAAAACTATCTTCATAAAGACTTATCTTTGAAGCCATCTCAAATTTAAGTGAAACCTGGATTTACAGAATTATAAGTTCCAAAAAAATCCTTCTCCAAGGTGGAGCAAAAAAAACAAACAAAAAAAAAAAAACAAAAAACAAACCACATAATCTGTATTATATGGAGAAAAGATGCAGACACATTTACTTACAATCAAAGAATGGAACAAGAAATGATAAAGGGGCTGGGCAGTAGTGGCACACACCGTTAATCCCAGCACTCGAGAG
Organism: Ondatra zibethicus; assembly: GCA_004026605.1. NCBI lineage: Eukaryota > Metazoa > Chordata > Mammalia > Rodentia > Cricetidae > Ondatra > Ondatra zibethicus. The sequence continues at coordinate 85,784 of PVIU01002887.1, forward strand.
GCAGAGGCAGGCGGATCTCTGAGTTCAAGGGCTACACAGAGAAACCCGGGCTTGAAAAACAAAAGAAATGATCAGGGCTAGAGAGATGGCTCGGCATTAGGAAAGCTTACTGTTCTGTTCTCTCACGAGTTCAGATCCCATCACTCATGCATGTCACACAGTTCACAAAAGTCTCAAACACCAGTTCCAAGGTTCTGGCCTCCATGGGCACCCACATACATATATACCGTACTCACACACAGACATAACTTAAAATATATCTTTTTCTTTAAAAAAAAAAGTGAGAAGTGGGACCCTACCCACAACAAAAGCTCTCCTAACACACACAAGGGCATGAGTCAAGTTACAACCAGAAGGAGCAGGAAAAGGTGACAGACCATAATCTAAGGTTGACTACAAGTTCTGGCTTAGACACTGATGGCAAGTGTCGTTACTAGGAGGAAAGGAAGTCTACTGGAGTATTAGTACCAGGGCTTAAGCTCAACCAAGGTTCTCTATAGATCTGGAAATCAAGTCAAGTCAGGCTTCAGGAGTTTTAAGTCCAGAGTCTTACAGAAGTCAAGAGAAGATGGCGAGAAGGAGTAACAAGATAGTAACAAACAGTGAACGACGCCAACTGCTAAAAGAAGCAGAAGTCCCACAGCAGCACAGTGAGCTGCCTGGAAAAGTCCACCACAAAAAACGACCTCAAGAGATCTGGCCTGCACAGAGGAATTCAACAGCATAGAGGGCCCAGCTTGACTTCAGTAAAGAAAAAAAAAAAATCCCAATCCCCCAGATGCTTGTATGGCACAGGGACAACACCCATGCAGACAGAGAGCTGAAAATCTGAGGCAACTGTAGATACAAGGTTTCCAGAGAGTTGAGAAAGGAAGTCAGAGCAAAGAGAACACTGTCTTGCAGTCCAAAGCCAAGGAATTAAGAATGGATTAAATGACATGTCAGAAGTAGGGATGGGGAGGGCTTAGACAGAAGATTCCCTAAGTCCTGGTTTTGCTCAAATACAAAGCTAGGTGATGTGCTAAAACAGAAATGGAAGGCCAGTGTGAAATTGTATGTTTGTAATCTCAGGCTGAGGCATGAGAATGATCAGCAATTCAAAGCCAGACTGGATACAAATTGAATTCAAGGTTAGGCTGGGACAGACAGACCGCCTCGAAGTTGGGGGGTGGGGGGGCGGCGGACGACGACGGGACCGACCACAGGAACTAGTTAGAACTGATGAAGACAAAGCCTTCTAAGAGGATACAAAGGCAAATAAGAGGTTCTACAGAAGGAAAGGAAGGACACACTGTCCATTCCCTAGACGGGTTACAATCTGCACCAAACAGACCTGTATCTGGCAGAGTTTACAAGAATGAGTTCTAGGCTTCAGCAGAAAGCAGACTTCTCTTTCTCAGGCATTCAGCTAGACAACATTTTTCAGTCCTCCTTAAAGTAATCTAGGGGCCTAGAACTGAGTTTTAGCCTTCAGAACACTGACACCCTCCCTCATAAGCCTGTGCAGGCTCTGGCCACACCTCCCAGCCCACTAGAGCATCTAAGAGAGGTTCCAAAGCCTAACAGTGGCAAGAAGAAAAGCAGATCCACAAGGCCTTGCCAAAGAATGCCCAAGCAGTCTGACATATTATACACCCAAATGTCCACAGACAGAACAAAGCACCCTACAGTCCAACACTGAAACACAACTCAACTGTTTAAAAAAAAAAAAAAAAGCCTCTCTAGAAAGAAACACACAACCACACTGACAAGTCTGGATGTAATACCCAAAACAGTCTTGAGTGGTGAGAGCAACACAGAGGAAAAGCTTGTCTACACTCATTTAGTGCTATCACACAATTTCCACTCTAACATGATTCAATCAAGGCAGCCATTTTTACAATGGGGCTTCCACACACCTGTTCTTCCTGAGCATGACAAACTATGAACAAATACAACTTAATTCATTTGTTTAGAGAATGTGACAGACACTGAGAATAAGCATGGCTGTGGTCTGCTAAAGAATGACCTGAGGTAAACTGCATCCATGACTCAAACAGGGCCTCCTTGAGATAAATCCCGACTTGACTTCTGAGGAACTAAGGTGGTCTTGACTGGCAAAGGGAGGAATCAGAGCACAGACAAAATCCTCATAAAGAAAGGGGGAGGTGTATTAGCAACTGGTTCAGGTGTGGCAGTGGCAGAACACCTAACAAAGCAACCTAAGGGGCTTATTTTGAGAAAAAAGGAAGGGAAAAAAAACTAAACACTTAGCTAACAAGGTAGTGCATGTGCACCTTTACTCCCAGAACTTGGGAGCAGAGCAGGTGGGTCTTCCACCTCAGTTAACCTAATCTAGATCCCTCAGAAATGCCCATGGACAGTCAGGTCTCCTGGGGACTGTAGCTCCTACCAAAGTGAAAATCTCTACTAACCACCACAGGAGGAAAGGAGGGCCAAGAAAGGAATGGAAGCAGGGCAGAACTGTGTAAATCTATATACATCAAGTCCAAGCACAAGGCAAAGCAGAGTGACAGATGGTAAGCACTGTTGGAGGGACTCCAGGACTTTAAGAGCGTACTTCCAAGACAGCTAAATCCACTGCACTCTATCGCTACACAAGAGCAACACTGTACTTTTGAAAGGTGGGATGTACATGTCCATTAAGAAATCTTAAAAGTAAAAAAAAAAAAGTACACTCTTACCCTGCTGGTAGAAATTAAAACCAACACCTTCCAGAAAGTACATAACCAAAGGTATTTATTCTAAAAGTTAAAACACAAAGATTTATGAAGGCAGATATCTTCCTACTACTACAGAAAATAACCAAAAAAGCCCAAAAGAAACTATGATCTAACAATAGCGTCTAAATGGCCAAAATAAAATACTTTAAAGTATCTAAAAATTTCAAAACAAACTATGATCTAACAATAGCGTCCAAATGGCCAAAGCAAAATACTTTAAAATATCAAAATATTTTTAAATATTTAAAATCTATTAAAAATCTAATTTTCAAAGAATTTTTAATGACATAGGTAAATGTTGAAAATATTGGATTTTTTTTCAAATTACAATAGGTGGATAAAAATGTAGCTGAGTGGCAGAGTCTGGTATGCTTGAGGCCCAGGGCTTAATCCCAGCAAAATAAAAAAACAAATAAAACAAAACAGGCGACCAGGCTTTGTTAGTATGAACCCTAGGGTGAAAAAAAAAATTCTCAAAGTGGAGGCAGAAGGGTCAGGAGCTCAAGGTCATCCTCAGCCACATCTCCATTACAAGCCAGTCTCCATTACACATGTCCCTGCTTCAAAAAGAGGAGGGGGAGAAGGAAGAACAAAGTGTGCACAGAGAGCTGAGTTTTGCACCACTGGCATTAACATGACTTTGAATTCTTTGAACTCCCACACCTATAAACAGCAAACACTTACATCCTGGGATGCTAGAAAGATCAAATAAAAATGTGTTTGATAACATCATTACATGCGTTTAATGTGAAGTTATTTTTATTGCCCAAGATATTCTTATGTTTACATGCCTCACTCTTATTTTTCCTTTTAAGCATGGAATGCCAATTATAAGCACATATATGAGATACAGTACCAGTTCCCTGTGTTGTAATAGTTAACACTCTGGACTCTGAATACAGTGATCCAAGTTCATATCTTGGTGGAACCTGTTCCTTGCGGAAGCGAACTGGTCAGTCATCCTATCAACTCAAGACCATGAAGCCCAATAAAAAACAGGCTGCCCATGCATGCTTCAGCACTGATGGAGGTATGTTTCACCTTTTCATTTATGATATAGAGATGATGTGTAGTATATTTAACCAGTCTCTCCCTCTTAATAGGCCAATATGCCCAATACGCTGTTTGAGGACATTTATGGAAAGATCAAGTTGAAAATGTCACTAACATGAACTCCCTTACCTCCTGCACTGGTGTCAAAAACCTAGGGCCTTGAACATGCACCTCACCAGTGAGCTGCACTGCACCCCAAAATATTTAAATATTTTAGCAGACATGAGTCTCAGTTCTCCATCAGTCAGACAATTAGAGCTCATAACCATGTGTTGTCTACTACAATATACCACTACTCCAGCTACTCATCTGCGACTTATACTACCACTTACTAATCACTATCATATTCTGGACTCTAAGTGGTTTATGAATGGACCAAACCTCTAAATTACTCAACAAATGGCACCAGTACCCACCTCACACCCCCACTGTAGAGACAAGAGCTGAGATCTCAGTAACTTAACACATACATCAAATTAGATAACTTTAATATAAATTTCTGAGCCAGGTGGTTGTGGCACCCATCCTTTAACCCCAGAACTCGAGGCAGAAGCAGGTAGGTCTCTGTGAGTTCAAGGCAGGTGTGGTCTACAGAGTGAGCTCCAGGACAGACAGCCAAGGCTACAAAGAGAAACTGTCTCAAAAGACAAAAACAAAGGGGGGGGGGAGATTTGATGGGGGATGGGGATGTCTAGATTCAGTGATTAAGAGCACTAATTATTGCTCTTCCAGTAGACCTGGGTTCGATTCCCAGCACCCACACAACACAGGCTCACAACAGTCTGTAACTCCCCCAAAAAGGAGCCAATGCCCCCTTCTGGCCTCTGAAGGCACTATATGCATGTGGTACACAGACACACACGTAAGCGCAACAGTCATACACATAAAAGAATGAAAAAATTTTAATAAAAGATTTCAACCCACATCAAATTTTAAAACTGAGAAGCAATGACATGGAAATTATTGCACCCCAAGTGCTAGTTAGCATTCGTAATGGCTTCCATATCCGCACAAAGTAGCTCCCTCTGAGGTGTCACAGAGCACTTCCCATGATGCCCATTCAGATCAGTCACTGCAGAGGGAAAAATGTCTCCTGAGTCATCTCGGGCATACAGCATTGTCAAGAATACATGTAAAGGGTTTGGGTTTTGTTATTGTTCTTATTTGGGTTATTTTTTTTCCCCACTGGGAGGACTGGATGTTTGTTTTCTGGTTTTTTTTTTTTAAACAGTCTCCCTATATCCCTCTGACTAACTTGAAACTCACTAAGAAGACCAAGCTGACCTTGAACTTGCAGAACAAACAGCATATAAACTTTCACCCACTAAGACCTATTTAGAGCATGAAATATAAAAAAAGATAAGCACGTGAAACACACACACATAAAAGAATCTTCTCAGATGATTTAAATCCAAACTTTTAAGGGCGTGTCGACACAAGCCCTCATTCCGTGAGGCCATCCCCAGCGTCATCCACAATGCCTCCGCCTGAAGAATGGGAGGTACTGTTGGATCAATCAGAACCCAGCTTCTACCAACGAGTAAATGTTCTTCTTTTTCCTCTTCTTTGAAAAAAAAAAAAGTACCAAGCAAACCTGAAATTCGAAAGAACTGGAAAGTTTCTGTTTGTTTTGTTTTCGGTGCTGGAGTTTGAACTAGGGTGTCTTGTGTATTAAGCACTAGGTACACCGCCAGTCTCTGAATGAGCTCTTTTAATCCTCCCCCATGCTACAAGGAGTAGCAGAAGTCAGCCCGTCACCCTCCCACCAGCCCACTCTGCTCTGTGAAGACACCAAGGCCCCACATTACTGGAGAGAGCTTCCGGTACGCCAACCACTGCAGCATATTACCCGAACCATCACAACCCTGGGCACACCAGCCCACTCACTCAGGAGGAGGAAGCTGGGGGTGGGGTTACTGGCAGGCAAGAGGCTGGGTTAAGGTTGGGGGATCCCAGTCAGACGTCCCTGGAACCCCTTCTCCCCCACACAACTCAGCAGCCCAAAGCTGGGCAGCATCACAGGGAGGGAGCCACGTACACGCCTTCTCCGCATCCCCGGGACTGGCCTTGGTCTTGTCCCAAGGCGAGGTGCTGATGCACCCGGCCGCAGCAGACCCTTCCTAGGCCAGCTAGAGCTTCAGGAAAGGCCCGGACGCCATCTAGGCCTGTCCTTCGGGAGGTGCCGCACGCGAGCCTCCTGGAGGCAGGTCCATTGCACACCGGGGCCGCCGCGCCCCGCGGCGCTGCCCTCCCGGACCGGCCCTTCCAAGGCCCGGCCAGGGCCGCCGTTGGGCCGCGAGCTCAGCTCCGGACGTGCCGTACTGGCGGGCCGCCCCCGGGTCCAGAGGCCCCGGCCAGCCTCCCGACGGTTCCCCGGCCCTCTCGCCGCCCCGCGTACTTGGCTTTGAGGCGCAGTAGCTCCTCAAACTGCCGGGCCGAGCCGACCTCCGCCACCGCCGCCGCCGCCTCAGCTGCTACAGCCGCCCCCGCCGCCATGCCGCCGCCGCTAGACACCAGCAGTCGAGCGCCGGAGGCTCGATGGGGCGGGACAGCCGCGCGAGAGGCTGCGCACGGGAAAGTCCCGCCCCCTGCGGCCAGGGCACACCCCTGGCCCACTATGCCACTCCCTCCGGCACTGTACGCCACGCCCCCGGCCCGGGAGACCTGGGAGGCTTGGAGTCAGCGTCCTTAGCGCTGAGAAGGAACCTCCCTGCTTTGTGTTTCTGTGCTAACTAGCTAGACGTCTTGGTCCCTCGCCCTTGTAGCTCAGGACCTTCCCTGGGTCTCAGAAATCCACAATAGCAAGGGGGGTCAGCGTGTGTGTATTGTAAATCCTAGTGAAGTCAGTTTAGAATATTTGCAAGCTGAAATCTCACATGAAACTTCTTAAAGATGAACTGGAAAGTCTATGGATGAGAGGCAGTAGTGTCTGAAGCACTACCCTGACAGCTCTTATACCTCAGTTCTGGAGAAATCTCGAACACCTCAGGAGGTGCCCTCTGAACCCCAATATCAACCCTTCGCTACAACCCTGTGACGCCTGTTACCGATAACCTTGTCACAGAAAGGCCTGAAAGGCCCCATTGCCTCTAAGTACCATTAGGATCCTTTTTCAGAGTTCCTGCACCTTCCCTCCATGCCCTCTTACTTGAAGCGTCCCCTGCCAGTCCTCACAAAGTCTCCTTCCTATCCTGGGCAGTGACTCTCTGTTATCTTCTCCATATCTTTTCCCATGCTAAGGCAGAATGAAGCCTTAAATTTGAGTCCAGCCTAAGCTATACAGTGGGTCATCCTGAGTAACAGTAGCAGATTTCATGTTTGAAACAATATTTTATTTTGGATATATTGGAGACTAAATTTACATCTTTTTACCTTAGTTCACTGGGCCATTTTAAATTACACAGAGGAGTTCCTTGTGGTAGCTCATTCCTATTCTTTATTGGCAGCCCTGCTCCCGTAATTACAAACAGCCCTAGGAGCTATGTCACGTACATGCCACACCGTGAGAAATACAGCGACTAAAAAATGTAAATCACTCCAAATGCAACAGGACAAACTGTTGTGTTTCTTTGCTGGGGTGGTAGAAACCCAAACCTAAAACTATAAAGACATAAACATAAGCCACGTGGTGGTAGCCCACACCTTTAATACCAGCACTCAGGAGGCAGAGGAAGGCGGCTCTCGGTGAGTTTGAGAACAGCCTGTTCTACAGAGGAAGTTCCAGAATAGTCAGGGCTACACTGTTTCACGTGCCAGTAAAGCCACAGAAACCTCAGGAAAACAGTTGGTCACACACAGACTTTAACATCTGCTTATAACATTGTATTATAGGGTTACAAAGTTTTACCACTGGGAGACAGTACACACAGTATCTCTGTATCCTGCCCTCTGCCCTGAATTTATTTTCAAACAAGTTCTCATGGTCAACTCACTGTGTAGGCAAAGCTGACCTTGAACTCATGGTCCTCTCCTTCTAACTCACAAATGTTGGGTTTTTTTTGTACGTGCCACCCTGCCTAGTTGATAATAAATTTATTACTATTGCTGCTGAAATATGTTCTCAAGTAGCCCAGGATGGCCTCCAAGTTGCTGTGTAGCCAAGGTTTGCTGTGCTGTGATCTCCTGATTCTCCTGCCTCCACCTCCTAAGTACCAGGATTCCAGATATGTGCCCCAGACCCAACATTTTTCGTTTCCTAGTAAATGTGTCTGAATCTACAGCATTAAACAGTTAGGTGGCTGAAAACAAAACCTGCAGAGAACTCTTGGGAGGTAAAATGCACTATGAAGGAGAAAACCATGTTGCAGAGACAGGAGGAGGCTGGCAGGCCAGGAATCCCAGCTTTTTTTCAAGTGGGTTCTGGGAGTGGAGCATAGGTCCTCCTGTTTACAAGGCAAACACTAAGAACCTTACCGACTGAGCTAGCTAGCTCCCAGCCCTCAACTGTGCTGTAAACTTGTGGGGATGGGGGATATATTTTTCCTGGGCTGGACAGTGACAGCTGATATTTACTGCTCCTAAACAGCCAAGGTTATATTTTAACCACAGGCTTTTAATGATTTGTCATGCATTGCCAAGGCCAAATCTTACTCAGCATGTATGCACCGTGCCAGGACTATGAGGTCACAAACATGCCATTCTGCAGAGGACCATACCTGGTCAGCTGAAATGAAGCCTGAAAGTCCAGTTCCCTCCCGTGGGCAGAAATCCATAAACCCTATTTAGAGAAGGGAGAAACATAAAGAGATGTTGGAGGGAGCTGGGGGAGGAGAAAGCATGGTGCTGAAAAGGGCTGCCACTCAAGTAAAATGGCCAAGGTTTCCCTTCTTTTAAGAGAGACTCTTAAATTCCAATTACTCTGCCCCCCAAAGACCAGTTGAGAATAACCCCAACTGGAGGGAATTAATTTCCTTAGGAATTTCACTGGTGAGAGATTAATGGAGCCCCCCTGCAGAGCAGCGGTAAAGCTGTTAGTACAGGATTTGCACCTGAAGGATACATATTTTAATTTCGGTTCTCAAGCTGCGCTAACATCTTCTGAGCTACCATAAAAGCATAAATGAGCCCCAATGAGCCCTGCAAGTCTTCTGAGGACTGGCAACTCACAGCTCCCCAGGAGGAGAGCTGGAACCCACTTGGCCCGGTAGACCTACGCCCTCCCGCACCTCCCCCCCCCCCCCCCCCCCCCCCCCCCCCCCCCCCCCCCCCCCCCCCCCCCCCCCCCCCCCCCCCCCGCCCATGCTGCCCACACAGTTTGGGCACAGTGAGAGCAGCCTGGGCTCTTAGCTGGGAAGGACCTGAAACAAGTCTCCCTCTTGCAGAGTCCTGGAAAGGTGAGAACCAGGTTGACCCAGCCCTGAGCAGAATCCTGAGGTGATGGTCTCCTAAAGAAGCCACCCTTGTTCATGCGCAAGTACAGCCATACCTGAAGTAATAATGAGGGCGCCCAGAGGCTGAGGGCCTCCCATGGCCCCTCCAGAGAGCCCTGGAATTTTACCCCACAATGGATCTTGGGAGGTGGGTTTCACCAAACCATGTAGCTACATTGGACACTGGTCCAACCATGAGGCCAGACTCCTTCTCCTTCACCCATGGCCACTCTGGCAGTTGGACTGTTTGCCTGCCACACTGATAGCCATTTCTGTAGTACAGAACTGGAAATTGGCTATGAGCAGTCCTCTGAACCCTCAGGAGGAGGAGGAGCTCCATCCAGGGACAAGACAGCCAATTTCCTCACTCCCTTCTTACCGGAGGTGCTTTTATTGGAGCGCTCGATGCATAGGCTTGCTATAAAGGTTGTTTATGCTGCCATAGCTAGATGTTTATTGGTTATATTTCTGCTGCACTTGCTTGAAAAATAATTATTTCCAAAGAAAAGAAGAATTACATATCCAGTAAACTAAATAAGACTCAGTGTTTATTAGGGACCTCTGACAGCTCCTCAAACACAAACAAACAAAAAAAAAGCTTCTGAGCAGCAAATGGACAATTTATGTGCGAGTTTATTTGTAAAACAGATTTCAAGACATACTTCATCTTGGCTGTGCCAATAAAATGTGTTCCATTTCTTTTCAGGAGCGGGTGCTGTCTGCCGGCGTCACATAATCTGGTTTCCCCTAAGAAGGTAAAGTGGGCCGGATGAGCAGGCGTATCCTCCACCAGGAGCGTGGGGTTTGAACATTCGGGCTGTTATGGTGAGGACTGAACGATCAGATCCCCAAAGGCCAGTACAGAAAGAATCCATCAGTGAGCACGCAGCTCAGCCATCTTAACTCAGCTGCTGCAGTTTCCACAAATTCTTTAGTTAAAACCATTTAAACTTGTTTTTAACGGTGTCTGTACACAGTTCTTTCGTCCCCAGCCTGAATCCCCATCTCCTCTCTCTACCCAGGCCCAGGAGGAGCTGGGAGGATAGAGTTGGTTTCCAAGCGGCAGGTGACATCAGCCTTCTTTTAGGACTGGAGAATGCCTTTGTTGAATGGATTCTCTAAGTCAACTTAGAGAGCCCAGAAGAATGAACACAAACTGCTCCAGGGCTCTGTTGATTCTTGCTCTATGTCCTGCTATTTTTTTGTTTTTGTTTTGTTTTGTTTTGACCTACAAAGCTTTAATACCTTCACTGACCCTTCTCATTCCAATCAGCTATGTACTTGAGATTTTATAAGTGTCGCCAGGTCTGAACTATGCATTCAAAAGCATTGCTGGCACAAGGATGGGAGGGGTTTGTGAGAGAAGGAAGAACTCTTTGCACAATCACTGACACTCACATTTCCACACACATAACCTTTCAGGAGTCCACGCCCAAGGGATCACTCCAGACACGTGGTTCAAGACATTGCATTGGCCTGAGCATGTAGAAGTCTTTATGGTTTATTTAACTTTATTTTATGTGCATTGGTGTGAAGGTGTCAGATCCCCGGAACTGGATTTTTCAGACAGTTGTGAACTGCCATGTGGGTGCTAGGAATTTAACCTGGGTCCTCTGAAAGAGCAGTCAGTGTTAACATGGACTTTTGGGGGGGTTGGTTTTACAGGGTTTTGCTGTAGTTTTAGAGCCTGTCTTGGAACTAGCTCTTGTAGACCAGGCTGGCCTCGAACTCACAGAGATCCGCCTGCCTCTGCCTCCCGAGTGCTGGGATTAAAGGCATGTGCCACCACCGCCCAGCATGTAGAAGTCTTTAGATGCAGCTGTGTATCCTGTCTTTTCTGAATCAGAATGTTTCTCATATAAACAGTGTACAATGTATTCTCTGAGTCCTTTGAGAATTAATGTTCTGTTCTTCTTTGTCAGTCTTGTTTCTTTGTTTTTTTTAGACTGAATCTCACTATATAGCCCTGACTTTCTTGGAGCTCACTGTATAGAGTGGGCTGACTTCAAACTCATAGAAGTCTGCCTGCCGCTGTCTCCCAAATTCTGGAATTAAAGGTGTGTGCTAGCTGCAGTTTTTGTTTCATTTCTATGAAACTAAGGAATAGGTGAATCTGCCTGTGTCACAGGCAATAGCTTGTATTATGGCTTGAGTCAGAAGTTTCCCAAAACTCCATTGTTGGAGATGTGATTAGTTGCCTGCTCATGGGCTTTGGGAGTTGGCTGGAATAACTCCTGCATGGATTTCATAGATGATGCATTATTGAGACGTGGAGCCTAGAAGGGGGCGTGTTCAGTGGGGATGTGCCCTGGAAAGACATACCTTATTCCTGGTCCTTTTCTGCCTCTCTCTTTCTGTTTCCTGGCTGCTACAAGGTGAGCTGCTATGCTCTGCCATGACCCCTGCCCCTACCATGATGCACTACCCCCCACAGGTCTCACAGTGATGACAGGCCTTACAGTAATGGCCCCAGTGGACCACCAAGTTCAACCTCTGAGAAAGGAAGACAAAAGAAATCTTTCCTGTTTGGATTCTTTTTGCTCAGGTATTTATCATAACAGCAAAGCACAAACTAACACAGCCTGTGAAGCCAGAAGTAATTCCTTACCAGGCTAAGAGGCTCTAGCCCCCTCTTGTTAGCAGAAGGATTCAGGAAAGATATTTATGAGGAATATACACACACAAACACACACACACGCACGCACGCACACACACATGTACACACACATGTACACATGCACACACGCTACATGATTTTCTATGTAGCAGATGCTGTCCTAGCCTGGAAATCACACCCGCTGAGACTGAATTAAGTCCATGACCTCAGTCATCACTGCCATATTCTTCAAACATCCACTACACCCACAAGGGCTTCCTCCCTAATATACAAGAGACATTTCTCTTGGGTACAAGAAGAGAAACAATGACTTCCTTTTCAGTCCTAGCACTGGAACCCAGGACTTTAGCATCCTCGGCAAATACTCCATCACTGAGCTACAAATCTAGCCATCTTAACCCTGTGAGATAGGCCTTACCAAGTCGCCCAGAATGGCACTGAACACATAGCATTTCAGGCTTGTGCCACCAAGTTCAAGGAATACTGATCATTTGCTACTTTTAATCACTGTCATCTGAACTCCTATTCACCTGAGCTCCCAAGGAGTCTGGTGGACAGAGTGGGCAGGAATGTGTGGTCCTTAGCCCTCATCACGCAACTCTGTGGCCCCTGCAACAGGGCAGCATGGACTGAAGAAACTGTGGACGCTCAGGGAGGCCTTGTTGTCAGATGACCTGGGCAAGCATCCCGTCAGATGATCTGGGAGGTGTTTGGGCCTGCCTTACTCCCAAAGCATGCCCGTGGGAAGCGCTCCAGACTGGAGCCCCACCCTGGATTTAAACAGCCAGGACGTTTTCTGTGGTTTTGTTCTGGAAAACCACCACTGACAAAGTTCCTTCTGCAAGAACACAAAAAACAAGCACCAGGTAAGATAGCCCAGGCCTGTGATCCCAGGTGTTAGGTGGAGGAGGAAGGAGGATCAGCAGTTTGAGGCCAGGGCAGGTAACATGAGGCCTTTTCTCAAAAAAAAAGAAAAGAAAAGAAAAAGAAAAAAAGCAAAGAAGATAAGGGCTGAAAAGATGAAAAGATGTGTGGGTGGTGAGGAGCTCCTGCTGCTCTTTGGAAGACGCGCATTCTGCGCATTCTCGTCCCAGCACTCCTGCCGCAGCTCACAACTGCCTCTACTCAGACACATAAAAATACAAAGCATTTTCTTCTTTAATGAGCAGAAAAGACTCATTAAGCCCTTCTAATCCCACTCAAAAGGAAGAAGCAAGAGGGTCAGGAGTTCAAGGCCAACCTCCATCACATAGTGAGTGTGAAGTCAACCTAGGTTACAAAAAATAGGGGAACCCCACAAAGCCCAGCAAGAGAGAAAGGAAGAAGATGGGAACTTTAAGAATATGCAGTCTCTAGTAGCCCCAGAGTATGTCTAAATAAATAAATTGCTATGTAATAGTTTCACATTCACAGGACAAAGTTGCTTATTTCTTGACAGTTACACACTCTGAGGTGGCTCTGAGGTCGCTTGAGTGGGAGACTTGCTTGGGAATCGGTTTTTGTTTAGCCCAAGAAATGTTTCATTCAAACACATTACTGTCACTATTAACAATAGTTACCTTCCCGGTCTTAGAGACAGGTGGGCAGGGAACCCAGACGGGTGGTCTTTTCCTACACGAAGCTGAGGGACAGAGCAGTGCCCAGCCCTCTGCTGGGTCTAGAGCCAGGACAGTGATTGCTTCTCTGATCATCACATCCATCAGAAGTCTGGCTTTGAGCAGGCAGCAGTTGCCCTAGCAGCGGCCAGCACGAGGCTCAGAGCTGCCTGCAGCCTTGAGGGGCTTCAGGAGCCTGCTCTCCTCCACACTCGAGCTGCATCCGGCCCCGTCTTCTAAGTTGGTTTTGTTTTTTAATATAATGCTGGGGATTGAAACCAGGGCTTTGTGCACGCAAAAAAGGCAAGTACTCTACCACTCAGCTATACTCCCAACCCCATAAGCTCCCATCATTTAATTTTGACGAGTAACTATGGGTTTTTTTGTGTGTGTGTTTTTAAGATTTATTTTATGTATGGGTGTTTTTCTTGCATGTGCTGCCTGTGCACCATAAGCCTGCCCAGTGTCCTCGGAAGACAGAGTCAGATTTTTCTGGGATTGGAGTTACAGAGGATGGTGAGCCTCTGTATGGATGCCGAGAATCAAAACTAGATCCTCTGGAAGAGCAGCCAGCGCTCTTAACCACTGAGCTGGCTCTCTAGCTCAGTGGTTTTTAGTTACGTGTATTTGTGGGGGTATGTGCACATGACTGCAGTGCCCTCAGAGGCCGGAGGCATCAGATTCCCCTGGAACTGGAGTTATAGGCAATTGTAATCCATTTGATGTGGATGCTGGGACCTGAACTCAGGTCCTCTGCAAGAGCAGTACAGGTTCTTAACACTGAGCTATCTCTTCAGTCCCCCGGCTTTGTTTCTTTGTCCCAAATTCTCTGACTATCTTCCTGGACTAGTGGAGACCAAAAGAAATCTCACCAATTTGACTGAAATCTTTATTTCCTGATTTCTCCACCCTGTAAATCACTGTGTCTGCACCAGAGTGACACCACAAATGACCAGGCGCCCCCTTGGGGCAGTGAGTCACAGATGTATCCCTTGTCACCCAGTCTTCTCTCCTTGAGAACTGGGTTATTCTGTTACCATTCCCTATCCAGAGCCGTTATTATTGGGTATAACTGTATTTATCCTACAGAAATATGACCTTTTACGATGGGGTATAAATATTAACTAACAATGTCTGGCATACCTGGTCACCAGCACAGCTGGGAGAGGTGGGAGTCTCAGGGAATCTTGAGGCCCAGCCTTACCCTTAAATGAAATGTTCTGTTCTAAAAGATGCTTGCCATCTTTAGCATTATTTAGCAATCTCTTCAGGAAAGGCTCATCTCTTAGTTACCTGAGCGGAATGTGGCTTTGCATGCCTTTGATTTTGTTTTATAATTTCAAAACAGTCAAGAAATACTGCATTCTCTGGCAATCAATTTATTTTGATTGATAAAAGGGGGTTAATAAAAACTCCCTTAGAAATAAAAGGAAGGTGAATAGCAATATATCTTTCATGGTGCCTCCTCTCAGCTGTGCATAAAGAGAGCAAGCTCTTTACTTCCCCTCAATAAGTCTTCTCCCCTTATTTTCTATACCTAGTGAGTCATTTATAATCCTTATTATTTCCAACCCACATGCGAACACAGCATCAGTCATATTTCCACATGCTAGAGCTTTTCCTTTCCTATGTTGAGAGAGCCGAAAGGCAAAAACACCCCATAATTTATATGAAAATGCATGCCCAAAATGCATTATCCAACATAACTAATGTGACTTCAGATCCTTGCAAGTGGAAAAAAAATTTAGGACAAAATATAAAACCTTGGGCTAAAGTTCCCATCTATTCCTGAAACCAAATATAACCCAGAAAATGCATGGACATGTGGCATTTGACAAATGTCACCCAGTGATTAAAAGCAGGGCTAGGTTAAAACGAGATATAATTAATGCGATCCACTCAAATATGAAGCTGTCGATTTTGGAAGACACATTCAATGACTGATTGATATTCTTGCTTTTTGACAGCACCCGTGGAGAAAACATGCAGTGACAAGCCACAGAAGGCTCACCTCTTGTGTGCAGTGAGTGTCTACTGTGTGGATGGCGCACACCTCACACACCTTATACCGGCCCATGCATCTCCAGTTTGCACAGGTCATAGAGTTTTTCAGACGTTAAATCTGAACTCTTTGGGGTCACCTTGCCAAGCACATTTACAAGGTCAGGAAATATTTTAGGGAACAGGCTAACGCGCCAAGGTCTTCAAACATCATGGGCTGTTGGTTATTCTGAGGTCTGCTTTGATGAAGTATTCCTGGGTCATGAGGAGCGCGGGTGAACACTGTGTGGAGTCTTGCCAGAAGTGAAAATAGCTTCAAAGCTGTGCTGGTTTAGTGGTTTGTCAACTTGACACAAGCTAGAGTCATCTGGGAAGGGGGACTCTCAGCCAAGGAATCGCCTCTATCAGATGGGGGTGGCATTTTCTTGATTGATTGATGTAGGAGGACCCAGCACTCTGTGAGCAATGCCACCGCTAGGCAGGTGGTTCTGACTTGTACAGCAAAGCAGGTTGAGGAAGGCAAAGGAGCAAGCCAGTGAGCAGTATTCCTCCATAGTCTCTGCTTCAGTTCCTGCCTCCAGGTTTTTGCCTTGAGAACTTGCTGTGGCTTCCTGGGAGGTGGTAGTGTAAGCTGAAAAAACAAAAAACCCTATCCTCCTCTAAGTTGATTTTGGTCATGTTGTTTTATCACAGCAATAGGGAGGCAAACTAGAACAAAAGACAAGACAGAAGGTTCACAGGAAGAGGTCTAACACTTTAGAGGCTGAGGCAGGAGGATTACCATAAGTTCAAGCTAGGCTGCAGTATGAGACACTGTCTGGGAAAAAAAAAAAAACTTATCTAAAATGGCATAGGAAGAAAGCCGTGCCCTTCCTCAGCACAAGTACACAGCTGATTTAGAAGCGCAGCTTCAGATCTAACCCTCTGAGATGGAAAGACTGCTGCACTAAGAGAACTGAGCCAAAGACTAGGCTGGAAAGGAACACAAAGTGTGAGGCCACCAGAGTGCATCAACAAGTTTCCATTTAGCAACTTTTGATGGAACGTGTGCATATAAGATGCAGTAATAAAGACCAGCTCAGGCAATGCCATGTCTTCTCATTTAATATCCTAGCAGTATCTGAGCCACATGGATGCATATGATACAAAGAGCAGACCAAAGCTAAGACCCACAGAGTGACGTGGAGCTGGCACGCAAGGGTTCCCAGACATTGAAGCACTGGTCAGCTCCAGGCTTGTGAGGGGGAAACAGGGAGCAGGGCAGAGGTGGTCCACCAGACTCAGAGAGGAAAACTCCCAGTGGAGAAGTCATTCCTGCCCTGGGACCACAGCTGGGACCTGCAGCTCAGTAAAGAGGCTCACGTCGGCCTGGAAGCCCACAGGACAGCAGGAAGTAGGAAAGGCTATAGTTTACAATCAGGTGTGTTACTTGATCTTTCTGCAGGCCTGGGCATGGCATCTCTGTGCCTCAGCTCCTTCCTTTTCCCCTTCCCACCTCTTCTTCCTTTCTTTTAGAGACACAGCCTGGTCTCAGACTCACAGCATAGCAGAGGATGACCTGGATTGCTGATTTCCCCATCTCCTCCCCCCACCCCGCCTCCACTTCCTAGTGCTTTAATTACAGGTGTGCCTGTTTTGGTTTTGGTTTTGGTTGTTGTTTGGCTGTTGTTGAAGTCTAAACAGTCCTGACGTGTCATGTGCAAACACAGTGAAGTTAAAGATCCAAAATGAGTAACAAAGTGTGCCTTTGGGAGAGGGCTTTCCTGAGTGCCTACTGGGTACCTGGCCTGGGCCAACTGGAAACAATGTGAAGTGAGGGGGATTAAGGACACAGGACCCTCAGTCATTAAATAGGAAAACTACTGCACGATGACCAATATCAGAGAGCTGAGATGGGGCCACTCAGAGGACCAGGGTGGCTGCTTTAGGTCAGGTAGTCAGGCATAGACTGCTCCTCTGAGGAAGGGACAGTCAACTAAAAATGTAAAAAATGATTGAGAAGGCTCGCCATTGCCACTGGTGGCAGGAGGCTGCAAGGAGCTGCTCTGAGGTGGAATGACATGTGATTTGAATGTACCACGTTTTATTTCCCATTCACCCATGGATGGACACGGGTAGCTTCCATCTTTCGGCTGCTGTGAATAATGCTCCTATGAACATGGGTGTGCACATAGATCTTTGAGACCCTGCTTTCTGGTAGATCTTCATGGAGGACGACAGAGTGACCCAAACTGAACACATGGCTACCAGAGAAGCCCATGCAGTGGCTCAGCAAGTCCAGCAGGGTCCATGTAGCCATGTACACCGAGCACAGTATACTCAGTGCTGATGAAGACTCCCCTTCCTCCCCCGAGGACACTTCTTATGATGACTCGGATATCCTCAACTCCACGGCAGCTGATGAGGTAACTGCCCACTTGGCTGCTGCAGTGCTGGGGATCAAACCCAGGGCCTCGCATATACCAGGTCCTGTGGGAATGGCTGCTGCTGCTGCTGCTGCTGTGGCAACGGGGAAGAAATGGAAACGTCCTCATGTGTTTGAGTCTAATCCGTCTATCTGGAAGAGACAGCAGACACGTTTGCTTCGGAAACGCAGAGCCACGTTAGATGAATATACTACTAGAGTGGGACAGCACGCTACCAGTCTCTGTATCTCACCCTCCAAACCCAACCCCGTCTTTAAGGTGTTTGGAACAGCACCTTTGGAGAACATGGTGGAAAAGTACAAGAGCACGATCTTGGAAGACTTGGAGTCTGCTCTGGCAGAACACGCTCCTGCGCCACAGGAGGTTAATTCAGAACTACCACCTCTCACCATCGACAGGATTCCTGTCTCTGTGGACAAAATGACCCAGGCTCAGCTCTAGGCATTTATCCCAGAGATGTTCAAGTATTCCACAGGTCAGGGAAAACCAGACTGGGGGAAAGAAAATTGCAAACCTATCTGGTGGCCAGAAGACATCCCATGGGCCAATGTCCGCAGTGATGTCTGCACAGAAGAGCAAAAGCAGGGGGTTTCATAGACCCAGGCATTATGGACCATAATTAAAAATTGTTATAAGCAACATGGACGGGAAGATCTTTTATATGCTTTTGAAGATCAGCAAACACAAACACAGGCCACCACCACACATAGTATAGCTCACCTCATACCATCAAACCAGAGTACAGACCTTCAGCAACCCCGATGATACTGTGTCGCTCATCTAGGTTGGTATGGGGGCAAGAGTAGCTACATTGGCTGATGCTTCAGTGTAACATGATGGGCCTGCTTGTTGGGGTTTCTGTCCTGCCCAGTTCCCCAGCCGTTTAGTCCCAGAAAAAAATCACACACAGAGTCTGCATTAGGTTATAAACTGATTGGCCCATTAGCACAGGTTTCTTATTAGCTCTTGTAGCATATATTAACCCATTATCCTTATTTATGTTAGCCACATGGCTCAGTACCTTTCTCAGCAGGGCAGGTCACATCCTGCTTCTTCCATGGTCTGGGGAGGAGTGCCGAGAGAGCTTCCTGCTTCCCAGAATTCTCCTATTCTCCTTGCTCCACCTCTACTTCCTGTCTGGTTGTCCCATCTATACATCCTAGCTAATGGCCAATCAGTTTATAATCTTCTGGAGACCTCTGTGTGATTTTCTCTGGGACTAAACGGCTGGGGGGACCGGGCGGGACATAAACCCCAACAAGACAATTCTCCCGCACCACTTCAGAACTTCCGACCACAGTCACTGTTGCTCAAGTGAATTATTCTGCTGTGGCTGATGGAGAGGTGGAACAAAATTGGGCCACGTTACAGGGAGATGAAATGACCATCCAGACCTCACAAGCACCAGAGGCGACTCAGGCGGTGGCATCACTAGCAGAGGCCGCAGCGGCAGCTTCTCAGGAAATGCAACAAGGAGCTACTGTCACCATGGCACTCAACAGTGAAGCTGCCGCCCGTGCTGTCGCCACACTGGCTGAAGCCACCTTACAAGGCGGGGGACAGATAGTCCTGTCTGGGGAACACAGCAGCCGTTGGAGCACTTACTGAAGTCCAAGATGCTGATGCATAATGGCAGACTATGGAGGTTCCAAGTAGATCCTGGCAAGAAGGTTGCAGGTGGGTTCATCTGTGGAGAGAGAAGGAAGCAGCTGAGGGTACAGTAACTGCAACACGGCCTTCCAGGCTCTTCTTCTTCCATTGATGCCCTTATTATTCCCTATGATACAGCCTCCCTCACCTTGTCATTTACTAGCTTTAGTAACTGTTGGTATCTGCTACCTTTAGTGTTGTTGTTCTTTTTGTTGTTGATGGGCTGGAGTTCTTGCTATAAAGACTTGTCTCCGGGACAAGTTGGCTATGCAAGTACAGTTCAGATAAGAGAGAAAGAATGACTGTTCCGTCAAGATGAAGTTTACTAGGCTTGGCGAATACATGGACTCCAAGATGATGCCAGTCCTACCAGTGAAGAAGAAGAAACCTTCAGATGTCAAAGTGAAGGAGCTGTTGTGCTAGACATTGATGTGGGATTTTACTCCTAAAGACATCCGTGGAGCATTTCAAAGAGGTCACTTCAACACATACATCAGTCAGAAGAAAGGAAGAGCTGCTAGGGTGGCTTGGTGCTGGTAGCTTACATCCTAAATGGCAACCTTATTACCATTGAAGAGGGGACAGTGCCCAGGGTGCACTCTGGACCATGATTGCCTTGCCCCGACGCCTGTATGGGGAACTCTGTCTTTGCTGACTCATTTCTTACCCTGAGAATTGACACCCAATAAAAAGTGACTGTTTTTGTGGAAAAGAAAAAAAAATGATTGAGAAGAGCAGGTGCGGAGTAGAGAAGGGAGACATTCTCAGAAAAGACGGTGTCACCATCATATCTCTAGAAACGGTAAACTCCAAGGTAAAAGAACTTTATACTGAACACCAAAGAAGAACTGAAAGAAGAGAGAGGGTGAGAGCATTATTAAATGTCCACCGCAAGCCAGACTCCATGCTAGTAGAGAATGAACATGTTATCTTTCACCTCGCAGTAGGAAGGGCCGAGGTGGCAACTCTTTTTCCAAAAAATTCATTGGAGTTTGGGATGACTCTGCAAGAGAGCTGTATCCAAGTTTCTACACACACACACACACACACCAGCAGGATGTCTCAGTTGGTGAAAGTAGTTGCTGTCCAAGTCTGATGACCTGAATTGGATTTCCAGCAGCCATGGTAGAAGTAGAGACCCGAATGTTGAAAGTAGTCCTATGACTTCCACACATTTGTGGAAAATTCACCCGAATTCATACACATATAATAATAATAATAATAAATAAATAAATACATATACAAACATCCAGACATAGAAATTTAAATGAAAACAAAAGACTTTGGATAGATTGGTATTTTTCCAAAGAAGATATACAGATGGCCGATAAGCACATGAGATGATCAGCTTCGTTAGTTATTAGGGAATGAAATGAAAACCATTTTGATATAGCATTACAGCCATTATTGTGGCTGCCCACAAGAGTGCCAAGTGTTAGATGACAAATGAAGAAATGGAAACTTTCATGCGTGGTTGCAGTTGCAACCAAAAATTGTGTTTCCAAAAGAAAGATAGATCAGTTGCCCACTAGCCAGCAATTTTTTTTCTAGAACTACATATCAGGTAACTGAAGCAGGGGGCACCCATGTTTCTAGTGGCATTTTCCCACAAAATGGAAAACAAAACAAAACATGGAAGCAAGCCAGGTACCCAGTAATGGATGAAAGCATACACACCGTGTAATTGACCGGCAGTGTGGTTCTGCCTCAGGAAGGATGGAGCGTCAATACGCACTACAGCGCTGATGAACTCAAAGGCATTCATACCCAGCAGAGCCACTACAAAGATCTGGATACTCTTGACTCCACTTATGTTGGGTACCGAGTCTGGTCAGCCTTACAGATAGCCTGGCATGGACTGTAACGTCTACACTTAACGAGGTAGAGACAAGAGGATCACTCTGAGTTTGAGGCCAGTCAGGACTCCATAGTGAGGCCCTGTTCCAAACCAAGCAAACACATTAAATTAACTTACAAAGACAGTATAAATGTGGATGGCAGTGGGAGTAAGTTTTTGTTTTCGGCTTTTTTTTTTTTTTTTTTTTTTTTTTTTTTTTTTTTTTTTTTTTTTTTTTTGGTTTTTCGAGACAGGGTTTCTCTGTAGCTTTGGAGCCTGTCCTGGAACTTGCTCTGTAGACCAGGCTGGCCTTGAACTCACAGAGATCTGCCTGTCTCTGCTTCCCGAGTGCTGGGATTAAAGGCGGGAGTAAATTTTTATGGGGCCATTTTCAGCTGGGGGAGATGGGTTATTCTGGAGACGGGCAGAGGTTCTGTTTGCCCCATGCTGTGAATGTGTTTAGCTACTGTGTGCCTCAAAGCGGCTAAGATGAACCAAGTTTGATGGTAAAGCCCATATTACAAGATGGAAGTAAGAGGATTGCTGTGATTTTGAGGCTAGCCTAGTCTACACAGAGAGTTCCAGCCAGTGAAGGCTAGAGAGTGAGACCCTGTCTCAAACAACACCAAAGACAAAAGTTTAAGAGAGAGTTTAACTAAGTAATAGGAGAGGCCTAACACACATCTCGCACTCAGTTCTAAGATGGCAACTGTTTTGTAAAGATCTGAGCTGAAGTCCATTTGCCTTTCTTTTTTACAACACTGGGGATCAAACCTGTGCTATCATTGAGCTACATCTCCAGCCTTTCTACATAAACCTGCTGTTCTACCTAGTGTATGGAGTTTGGAGAAATGGTTTTGGAGTTGGCTCAAGCATCTTTTTTTTTCTTTTCTTTTCTTTTGGTTTTTTGAGACAGGGTTTCTCTGTAGCTTTGGAGCCTGTCCTCACTCTGTAGACCAGGCTTACCTCAAACTCACAGAGATCAACCTATCTCTGCCTCCCGAGTGCTGGGATTAAAGGTGTTTGCCACCCATACCTGGCAAGCATCTTGTAAAGAAAAGAAAGCAGGCTCAAACTGGAGCTGTTCCTAAAAGAGTCCAGGACTTGAGACACTTATTATCTGTAAGACCTGACCCTCTGAGAGGTCAGCAGGGAGTCAGATTACTCTGAGCTGATGAGATTTCATTTACGCTCCTATAAGAAAGGGATCTTGAATCTTGAGGCAGCATGGGCTGGGGAGAGATGTCTACTGTCCCCCACCCACATCAACACCAGAGACAGGTGGGAGAGCTGGCCCTGAGGTCACAAGATTGGGAACAGCTGTAACACTTGGGCGAGCAGGCCCTGTACCTCATCTGGGCCGTTCAAGAGAGCTAACCCTGTTGGTGGAGGTGTGGGTGAGCCAGTTCCAAAAGCTTTGAGCATGGGAGAGCTGTTCCCATTGCTCGGCTGTCTTGTGAAGAAATGGGTAGGGGAGAGATGCCCTCCCTCCCATCAACACCTGAGGCCTAGCAACCCATAAGCTGCAGCACTCGGGAGAGTGGTCCCATCACTCTACCTGGGCAACACAGTAGAACTGACCCTTAAGGTGTAGGTGTGAGAGAACCGACCCAGAGGATGTAAAAGCTGGAGAACAAACTCCACCTCTTGCTCACTGATGTAAGGGGTTAACCAGTTAGGGCAATCCTGGAGCGCTCACCGTGGTAGCAAAGACAGGGGAGAGCTGGTGTGCTGACCAACCCTGCCAGACCCCGACCCAGACCCAGGGTTCTTTGTTTGGCAGACTCCAACATTCGCTGTAACAGGAAGCACGGGCTGCTTTTGGTCCCAGCTGCCCTGCTAGCTTACACCCGAAATAACCACACAGAAATTGTATTAATTAAATTACTGCCTGGCCCATTAAATCTAGCCTCTTCTTGGCCAACTCTCACATCCTGATCTAACCCATTTCTACCAATCTGTGCAACACCACGAGGTCGTGGCTTACTAGGAAAGATTCTAACCAGCGTCAGTCAGTCTCAGGCAGGAGCTTCACGGCGTCTCACTGTCTCTGCCCTTCTTCCTCCCAGCATTCAGTTCTCTTTTCCCCACCTATCTAAGTTCTGCCCTATCAAAAGGCCAAGGCAGTTTCTTTATTCAACCAATGAAAGCAACACATAGAAAGAAGGACCTCCTACATCAATCCACCCCATCTGTGACCTTCTGGAGCACAGGGGTGGACCTGGGGCTGCAAGATCTCCACACCATAGGGCACAATGGAATGTCCAGGAAGAGTCCCAGTGAGGGCCCAGTAAAAATATATGGATAAAGGGGTTTACTGTGTGACTCACTGTGTCATACTGTAGCTTCCATGACAAGATTTTCTCCTTCTTCCTTTTCTCCCCTCTTTTTCTCTTAAATTTTATTTTGAGGTGGGGAGGGAGATGGGTGGGATTGGGAGGCATGATGTGAAAGACACAAAGAATAAATAAAAAAGAGAAAGGGAATCTTGAACAACTTGGTATTATTCTCTTGTTGTTGCTGCTTTCATCCTTTTTAGTATAAAGGTTTATGTTTATTGTTCTTAACTCTACATTTTTGGAGGGGGTGTGTATGTGAGTGCTGGCCCAAGACACTGGATCCCCAGGAGCTGGAGTTATAGGCAGTTGTGAGTCAGCTGACATAGGTGCTGGGAACGGAACTCATGCACTCTGCATGATACTCTTCACCAATAAGTCATCTCTCCAGCCCATGAATTTTGTTCTGTTTTTCGAAACTGTGTCTTTCTATGTAATAATCCTGGCTGGCTGGAACTCCCTATGCAGAAGAAGAGATCTGCCTGTCTCTGTACCCCAAATGCTGGGGTTAATGGTGAACACCACAAGCCCAGCCCTGTGTTTTGTTGTTGAGACAGTTTCTAGTACTTCAGATGAGCCTCCAACTCACTGGGATGATGACCTTTGAACTCCTGATCCTCCACCTACCTTTCTCCCCTTCAAAATTACCTTCTAATTATTCTGTTCCTTTAGAGAATGCTGACTAGGCAAGAACTCCAATACCAGAGAAACACTGCCCAGCCTCTTTAAAAAATTCAAGATTCTGAATTCCTAAACCACACCTGGTGGGAAGGGTGTGTGACACGAGATTGTGCGTACGTTGTCTAGGAACACTGAGGAGTGACATCCCATCTAGTGAGGGCTTGGCTTACAATAGAGGCAGCCCAGGTACTTTATTATTATTTTAACTTTTTGATTTTTTTTTTTTTTGAGGGTCTTTTCATGCAGCCCTGGCTATCCTGGAACTCTCTACATAGACCAGACTGGCCTTGAACTCACAGAGATCCACCTGCCTCTGCCTCCCTAGTGCTGGGATTATAAGCATATGCCATCATGCCCAGCCTGCAAAGTTTGTTAAAATAGGTAAATATCTCCCGGTCCCCTATCAGTAGCTATTGTTGCCTCTTACAAAGAACAGAAGAGAGCCACCTGGAGATCCTGCAGCAGCAACCCAAGAAGAGCTTCATGCACTCATAATGATTTCCTGTGGTAAACTCAGAGTGCCTCAAAAGAGAAGTGTGGAGTGTAGCCAGGGGCGATGCAGCTCAGAAAGCGTGTTGTTAAAAACCCACTTTGCACAAACATTGCCGCCAGCGGTCCTCCTGGTGATGTGAATGCCGTTACTGCTCCCTGAAGCTAACACTGAACAAACACTGGAAAAAGGCACCCCACAGCCTATCTCCTAGAACTCTGCTTCTCAATGATTCAAACTAGCTCACGTGCTCACTGCTAACCAATCACTGCCAAAGTACTGACCCTATTTTAATTAGTCAATAAAGCACAGGGGTCTGGGAACTTTAGTACAGAACAGTTCAGAGCTTTGCTGTGGAGCCCGGAGGGAGGAAGAGGCTGGACAAGCTGCTGCAGGCCTTGTCTTCGAGAAGTCGGTGTGCAGCCTTCCGCATAGCCGGGGCCTGGAGCTGCACCCCAACCCCGATGCCTGTGGCCGTTCCTGCTCCCCGAGCCTGCTCACGACAAGTCAGCAAAAAAAACTGCAGGGCACTGCCCGCAAGGTCGAGACGAAAATTCGCGTTTTCTCGTACCACGGAGCAAAGCTAGTCTAGCAGCTTTCGGACCGCAACTCTCGGGGCACCGCCCAGCGCAGCCTCAGCCGTGCCGATTGGTCTGAAGCTCCATCTATCAGGACTCAGTAACCAATCACAAGGGAGAAGAGGGCGCGCCTCCCGCCGACCAAGGGTTGCAAAAGTTGTAAATTCTGAACAAACGACCTTTGGGATTGACTCTGTGAACCGAATACAAGCCAATCACAGCCAGGCGTCGACCTGTGGCGGGTGGAAGAATCCCGGTACTTCGGGACGTAGGCGACTCGGGTTTCGGCTACTCCTGCCTGCAGCCCTCAGTGGGGCACAATCTGTGTCCCGCAGGCTACGCCCCGCGCCTCCTCATTGGCTTCTTCAGGCACGTGGTAGGGTGGTCCCGCCTCCGGGTGGCCTGAGAGGCGGCACGCTAAGCCGCATGGACAGCTTGGCGCCGGGCCGATGGAGACGACGAAGGATCGAGGAGCTGCCTGCTGCAGGGGACGCGGTAAGCTCCGGGCGGGGCGCGAGCCGAGGGAGGCGGCGCCCAATCTGGCGTGTGGGCGGCTAAGGCGTGGCCTTTCCGGACGCGGGCAGGCTGGGAGGCGGAAGCCTGCTGTCGAGGCGGGCCCGGGGGCGGGGCCAGGCAGAGGACTGTCCCGCCCCTCCAGCTGCGCTTGCGCACAGTTGCTTAGTCGTGTGCTCCTTGACCAAACTAATATCATTATGGAATTTATGAGTCACAACCTGTGCCATAAGTCCGATCTAGCCACCCATCCTCAATAAGCAAACTGAAAGAGCCAAGTTAAAAGTAGAAAGCAGAAAATTATTTATTTATTGCAGCCGCATTGGAAGAGGGACAAAGGGATCCAGGGAACCATGCCAAATTTGATTTTGGAATTCTGAAGTGAGAGTAAAGGTGAACTAGAGCGCCAAGAATATCTAAGCAGTCCGTGTCAAAAGTGTGGCCCGGTCAACATTGGCCCATCATTGTCGTCTGGTGAGGTAGTCTGATAGGTTAGAACAGTGTGAAATCTCTATCCCTGAGACCCCTTATCCCTTGATCTGAGACTCTTTCCTTCTCCCAGCATGAGATTCTTGGGGAAATACCCATTTCTTTGGGGTCCGTTGTTTGAATAGTTTGATAGTCAGATTAAGAGTCACATTTCTTAGAATATCTCCATTCCTGCCATGTCTGTTAATGGCGGACCAGTGTGAAAGCCCAGGTGCTCAGAGTCAGTCTGTTGCAGGCATCTAACTCCAACCCCAAACCTTGGGAGAGGGCAAGGGGAAAAAGCAGTTGAGGGTAGGTGAAGGCCTTCTGTGTCACGTACTGCCCAGGAGCCGAGCCTGTTGCATCAACCTCTACCTAGTGAGAGATCTCACTAGGGACCTGCATGAATTGAGTTACAACAACATTACCAAACCAAACAAAAACAAAACCGAGCAAAACGAAAACAAAATAAAAAAATAAACTCAATGTGTTAAGTAAGTTTATGGTTTCACTTTGCGCCTCATTGTGGAACAGAAGTTTGAAGTAGACAGTCTCTTAGCGGAACTGCTCGCCTCTGCTTCTCCAGGCAACTGAGCAATTCTTACTCAGTTCTCACCTTCAGTTATTGCCTCTATTGTTTTGAGACAGAGTTTTCTCTAGTTCAGGCTGGCCTCCAGTGCAGTTATGCAGCCCCAAATGACCTTGCCTCCTCCCGGAGCTGGGACTACAGGTATGCACCCTTTAAAACTGGCTCCAGAATTTTATTTTTCTTGCTGCCCCAGTGCTGTACGCTTGCTGCATGTTGATGGGTCTTTCCAGTTAGCACAGCAATGCTACTTTTACTTGTGGTTTTGTTTTGAGACAAGGCCTTTCTATGTATTCCACAGTGGTCTGGAACTTCTTTGTAGCCCAGGCTGGTTTTGTACTCTCATTGCTTCTACCTTAGTCTCCCCGGTGCTGGGATTACAGACAGGGCCGCCATTCCCACCTGCAGGCAGCTCTGAGGTTTGTTTGTTTGTTTTGTTTCCACAGTGACACAAGAATGGCTAGGGTAGGGCTGGGGTGGCTCAGTGGTAAAGCAAGTACTTGGTATGCACAAGGGGTGTGGTCAATCAGAGTGGGACAGGATTTCTGCAACCCTGAATCTGATAAGGAACTTCTGTAAGAATGTGTGAAGAAGGGGCCTGGAGAGATAGATCAGTGGTTAAGAGCATTTGCTGCTCTTACAGAGGGCCCAGGTTTGGGCAGAGGATGTGATAATCATTTCTTCAGAAATGACAGACAAACAGCCAGGAAGTATATGGAGATAGCTCCTCACTGCTCAGGAAATATATATCAATATGCACTGAGATCACACTTCATATCTGAACCTTTGTGTTTTCTTATAAGAAAGTTGGTTTTAACTTCTGCATTTGGATCTGTGTTCCATGTCCATCACCATAGCACAGAGCAGGTTCAAAATAACTGGGTTATTTTGTAAGTACTAAGTTCTCAGCTCCCTTTATAGAACAGCTTCTTTTCTTCCCAGTAACCGCCTTTGCAGCCCAGGTGGAAATCAGTTCCTTTTTAAATGGGAGGGTTTTCCTGGACTTTCAGTTGGTCCATATATTCACCTTTGTGATAGTACAGTAGGGTAAGTACTATGGAGCGAATGGGAGGTCCCTGAAAAGGCCACACCCTTGCTAAAGGTTCTACAGATTGATTGAACTTCTATGACTACGGAAAGTTGCAATGTTGCAGGTCTTGCAGGTCTTGAGAACCAAGATTCTCCAGCTGTCCTTAGTCACTTACAGCTCTTTATTATCCTCCTCTATATCATCCACCCTTGTGGCTATCAGACTAAAGCCTTTGTAATGTATTAATTTAGGAGACTATTAGCTTCCATGAGCCCACAAAAAGAAGGCTATAAGATAGACTTATTTCCTTGGTTGTAACATGCGTACCTGATGCACCAGTGTGCTCAGTAAACGCCTTAAGTTATCACGACTGTCTCTGCTTCCACAATGGAACACACCATTCAGAGCTTTTGTTCCTGAGTCACTCCGAATAAACCATTTCTTGTTTCTTTTGACGTTAAAGTTATGCTTTGTAGACACTTTACTTAAAGTCAGTGTTGAGATCTGCAAAGCAATTCTCAAAGTTTGTTCTTTTTGTAGGTTATGTCCACTTTTCTGGGTCTCTCGTTCCCATATTAATTTTAGGATCTGTCTTTTAATTCCTTCAGACAGGTCAGCCAGAGTTCTGCTGTGCTGAGGATTGCCCCCAGAGCCTTGGTGTGTTAGGCAGGTGTCCTACCACTGAGTGACACCCCTAGGGCATTCTCCCTTACACCCTGCTGTGTAGACAGAAGTTTTGTTCTGCCAGTTCCACAGCTGTTCAGTCCCAAATAAACACATAGAGGCTTATATTAATTATAAACTGTTTGACCTATTGCTCAGGCTTATTACTAACTAGCTCTTAAGACTTAAATTCACCTATAATTCTTGTTTATGTTTAGCCACATGGCTTGGTACGTTTTCTCAGTATGGCAATCTCATCTTGCTTCCTCTGTGTCTGGCTGGTGACCGACTCTCAGCTTTTCCTCTTCCCAGAATTCTAGTCTGGTTGCCCCACCTATGCTGCCTGCCTGGCTACTGGCCTATCCATGTTTTATTAAACTAACATGAGTGACACATCTTTACAGTGTACAAGGGCATTATCCCACAGCACCCTTGTGTAAAATTTTAGTTTGATACAAGTTGGCTTTGAATCTGTGGTTCCAATTTAATTCCACTCTGGTCTGAGAACATACTTAGTATGACTTGGATCCTTTCAAATTTATGAAAATGGCTTATTCCATGACCTCAGATGTGGTTGGCTTTGGCTTTGGGGAATGTGTGGTCTGCTGGGTTTTTGTTTTTTTGTTTTGTTTTGTTTTTGAGAGAGAGAAACCTACGTATCCCTGGCTGGCCTGGAACTCACTTCCTAACCCAGCCTGGCCTATTTACAGGGATCCACCTGCTTCTTCAGCCCAAGTGCTGGGATTAAAGGTATGTGTTGTAATAACTGGTTGAAGTGAGTTTCTTGCATACCATAATTGAGTCATTTTTTTTTAACCCTAATTGAATATGACTGTGGAAATCTTATCCCATGACTATTGATACAGTTAAAACCCTTCACCTTTTTTTTGGAGACAAGGTCTTACCACCTAGCCCTGGTTGGCCTGGAATTCACTATGGAGGCCAGGTTGACCTCAAACTTAAAGTGATCTTCCTGGCTTTGCCTCTCAAGGGATTTTTGTTGTTGTTTGCTTTTTGAGGTAGGATCTCATATACCTTAGGCTTACCTTCAATTAGGGAGGTAGCCCTGGATGACCTTGGATTTCTAATGCTGCCTCTGCTTGTGCAGTGCTGGGATTAAAGGTTTGAGGCTCAGTGTTTGTTTTCTATTTAGCCACTCATGGCTCATCTTTCCTGTTTTCCTCCTTGTTAGGTTTAATGGGATATATATTTTTTGATTGTGTGCTCTCATCGGTTACTTGGTTTCGACTGTGCTGTTCGCTTGTGATCTAGTATGTCACTTGGTCGGGCTTTGCAACTTCATCGTGAAGGAACTCCCTTGTCTTTCCCTATTGCAGTCCTGTGTCTACTCTGAGCGACTCCGAAACCACCATTCTGCACTGCGCTGTTACCGTTTCACTCACTCAAGCCTTACTCAGACTGGACCTTGCTTAGTTGTCCGGGTCAAAGGAGATCTGCTCGTTGAAGATGTCATTCCATAGACTTCTGTTTAAACCATTATGCTTTAAAGATGTTTCCATAGCAAGAACCAAGAGACCATAGATTGACTCATGGAGTTCCATCGTAGTTTGGTTCTTCTTTTAGCCCATGTTTCCTTCTGGAATGTTGAGGGTCAGGGGTTGTTTTGCATTTGTGTGTTGGTGATTGGACCCAGAGATTTGTGCATCCGTGGTGCCCTAATACTGAACAGAAGCATCCTACGTCTATAGCTCCTTTTAATATTTCTTCTTAGTTTTTTTTTTTTTTCAGTTTTAGGAAATCAAACCCAAGGCATTGTACATATTAGGCAAGAACTCTACCACTGAGTTATATCCCTAGGTTACTACTTTGGGAATTTTAGAGGACGGCAGGTCTGCTGGTGATAATTATTTTCTGTTAATGTTTGTCAAAGTATTTCACTCTGTGTGTGCGTGTGTATGTGTGTGTGTGTGTGTGTGTGTGTGTGTGTGTGTTATAATGCTAGGGATCACATACAGGACCTCATATGTGATAGACAAGAGTCCTGTTGCTAAGCTACATCCTTAGCTTTTTTTTTTTGAGAAAGGATCTCACTGCTTTACCCACACTGACCTTTAATTTGTTTGGTAGTTCTTCCAGAGGATCCTGGTTTGATTCCCACATGGTGGTTCACAACCATCTATAACTCCAGTTCCAGGAGATCCAACACCCTTTTCTGACTTCTGCCGGCACCAGGCACACATACATATATGCAAGCAGACCACTCATCCACATAAAATAATTAAATCTAATTTGTTTGGTAGCCAAGGCAGACTTTGAACTTGTGATGCTCCTGCATTACCTTTCTAAGTAACTAGGATTACAGACTCATACCACTAGATATAGCTAGGTGTCTCAAATTTGATGGCATTGGTAACCCCAGACCCCAAAGGATCTCAGTAATTCCAAGTACAATATCATGGAGAAAACTATGGCAGAGACAGCTAATGAGAAAATTGCTCATGGGTTCTGATAGAAAAATGTAAAAGTAGCCAGATGTCGAAAACCAACTTTGACAAAACTCATACATTCCAGGGTAGGCACGTGAGGATTAGAATTATTAAGCAAAAGGAATGGAGATATGAGAGAAATAAGAGACAGAAACAAAACAGCATTGGGAGGGACATTCAGTGAATACTGAATTCACCTTGTTTATTCTTACACACGCTTATATACTTCACTCCAAAAGGGAGGCAACAGACTTCATTAATATGATATAAGGAATAGACTTGAATTCTCTGATTTGGAGCAAATCCACCTCTATACTCAAAATACTAATTAACCATACCCTACATCAGACTCTCTTATTTATAGTAGCCACACCTGTTGTCAACAACTTTGAGAGAGCAAAAATAAGCTCAAACTCTCTGACCTCCAGTCAAGGTAGAACAGGCTCACATCTGTGTATTCCGACAGCCAGAGACATGCTGTGTATGGAGACAGAAACATAGAGTGCTGTGCCTTCACACTGGAAATGGTCCTGCCAGAACAGTAGCATTTCATCAATGACAGACAGAATTCTATTTATTTAGAATTCTAGACCCAGTGAGAGATATCTTTTGTGTTCAGTTTCTGATAACTTCTCTGGTTGTTTTTAAGCTGAACAACCTTTTCTTTGAAAGTGTCTAATTTGCTAATTGTATCTAGTGCGGTTTTCATCTCAGGAATTGTAACCTTTAATTTGGAGCCTGTACAGGCACATATCCCATGTCTAATATTTTGAGCATGTGCAGTTATTGGAACCCTTGGAGTGTTCTCTTCTAATTCTTCATTTTCAAATTACAAGAGTTTGTTTTGGTCCAGTACTGTGAGCCTATGGACGAGCAGAATATCATGTTGGGGAGTGAGGCTTCTCACCCCACAGCACCGTGGGCAGAGATAGAAGAAAGGTAGATGGATGGAGAAGACGGAATTAAGGACGAGGTATATGCTTTAAAAGGTACACCATGCCTCTTATTAGCCGATGAGGCTATGATTCCATTAGTGAGGTTAACATCCTCACTGCCCGTCTATCGGAACACGATCCAAGAACTGAGTCATATGAAGTGAATTCTGAGTGCTCGTGAGAAAAGAAAACGAGAGTCTTGTGACTTTTTACAGATTTGTTTATTTGTATGTTATGTACACTGGTGTTTTGTCTGAATATGTCTGTGTGAAGGTATTGGATCCCCTGGTGCAGGACTTACCAACAGTTGTGAGCTGCCTGCTATGTGGGTGCTGGGAATTGAACCCAGTGCTTCTAGAAGAGCAGCCAGTCAGTGCTCTTAACTGCTGAGCCTTCTCTGCAGCCCGTGACTTCAGTTTCTTCAAAACACGCAATTGTTCTTGGCATGTGTCTTCCTGCTCCTCCCAGGCGTGTCGGGTAGGCATGTGTTTCCTTCAGATGACTCGGTATTGCTGCTGTTGTCCTTTACGTGCCTCTGTGGAGAAATACGTTTTTGCCATGTGTGGCTTTTCTTTGTGGTTTTATACAGCTTGAACTCTTGTGAACATTACTCACGTTACTCTTCTTAACCTTCAGAGTATACATTGTCTGATACTCCAAGGAAAGTTGCCTACTGTATGAGAATTTATGGGCTCCCATTCTCCCAGGTCCTGCTCCCACCAAAGTGGTAAACACCCATCACATATGGGACCCCACCTTGGAACACTGCTGCATTGGGATCAAGCCTTTTGTTCATGAGGCTCTGGGGGATACTTAGTATACAAACCATTATACCTAGTAATTTTTTATTAGTCATATATTGTCAATTAGAGGTGTGGTGGTTTGAATAAGAATGGCCCCATAGACTCATATATCCAAATGCTTAGTTACCAGGGAGTGGCACTATTTGAATAGATTAGAAGGATTAGGAGGTGTGACATCATTGGAGGAAGTGTGTCTCTGGGGTTGGGCTTTGAGGTTTCAAAAGCCCATGCCAAGCCCAGTATCTATGTGTGTGTGTCTCTCTCTCAGCCTATGAATCATTATGTAGCTCTTAGCTACTGGACTAAACCTCTGAAACTGTAAGCAAGCCCCAAATTAAATGCTTTTTTTTTTTTTATAAGAGTTGCCATGGTCATGGTGTCTTCTTCACAGCAAAAAAACAGTGACTAGGACAAGAAGCATGGTGACATCTGCCTCAGAGAAAGCTCACCCCAGCATAATGGTGACTTGTGAGAGCTGCGTTCCTAGAACTCCCTGACAGGCAAGCAGGCAGTCCACAGAGTCCCATGTCTCTAGCAATTGTTTGCTGCTTGTGTAAACTCGGGGAGGGACTTTGTGCATCTTGTAAATTTCTGAGCTTACCAAGTCCTACAAAATTAAGCTTCCTATTTTCGTAGCTTTCTAAAATGAGCTTCCATCCAGGAGGATATGTTTCAGGTCATAGGAATGACCACACAGCACAGAGGTACCCAGTGAAGTTGAGTTTGAAGGACTTTTTAAAAGTTTGAGCTGGGCTGGCAAGAGATGGTGCAGTGGTTAAGAGCATTGGTTGCTGTCCCAGAAGATTCCCAGCATCCACATGTCAGCTCATAGCTGCCTGTCCCTCCAGTTCCATAGTCTATGATGCCCTCTGCTGGCCCAGTGACCACCAGGCAAGCAAGTGGTACATAGATACGCTTATAGGCAAAACACCCATATCTATGAAATAGCAAATAAGTGTAAAAAAAATTAAGAGCTTTCAGCCGCAGAGCTTGCTTCTTCAGAACCCTTGAGCCATGGGGTCCAGGTGGATTAAGAAGCCAATATGGAGACTGAAGTGCAAAGATGAAAGATAAAGCATAGGTGCATATGGCTGTGTGCACCCGTGGAGGCTGAAGGAACAGATATAAGGGATGCTGGGGCCAGGGACCCTGTTGTGAGTTGTTGGGCTGCATGCTGCTGGCAATAGCACATCTGGAACTTTTGTCACCATCTGATCCCCAAGACCACCACTGAGACATCTGCCTTGTTCCTTACCTGAACCAACCACCCCAGCCCACCTGTGCCCTGAGTCTGTAGCATTCTGACTGGCTCTGTTGTCAGGGGTGTGCAAGTGTAGTGTAGCTCGAAAAAGTCACCTCTTCTGCCAAAAGCACAAAAAGTTAAGACTGTTCAATCTTAAGTGTTTTCTACCTTGTTCTGACTGAGAATATTTTAAAGATTATCTTAGAAAAAAAAGTTCAGCAGCATCTACTTCAGAGCCAACCCAAAGCACCAGAGAGGCCTGATTTGGCTACCTAGCCTGGCCAAGTCAGCCTTAGTGACCCTTTACCCTCACTGTGGTCTCCCTCTGTGAATTCTGTGGGCAGAGGCAGCAGTGTGGTATATCGTGGACCTGGCAGACCAGCTGTTGCTTTTATGGACACCCTCAGGCAGGCCAGGCTCTTGGTCCAGAGATAATGGACTCGAGGATGTTGAGAGGACAGGCAATTTTGAGTTCCAACCTGAAGTATTTTTGCTGCAGGTTCACAGGCTTTGATGTGAACGAACCAGAAAGCGTCAGTCTGCTGCATTTATCAATTCTTACTGTTATGAACTGGCTTACAAAACTGGGGAGGGAGGGTGGGTACGTAGGTGGGTAAGAGGGTGGAACTAGTTTTTTATCCCTCTGTTCTATCGGTGGGTAACTTCAAGACATACCTTTGCTAACACTTGGGAAATTATCCAATAAAGCCAGTAGTCCTTGTCAGCAAAACCACTTAAACGTATTGATGGCTTTAACACCATCCCAGAAACCCTAAGGGGTCTAACTTAAAAGTACGAAGATGGAGAGCTGAATCTGCCCGTTTCACTCCGTTGGATGCAGATTTGATAGCTCGTCTGCTGAGTGCGGTCCCCAGTGGAACCCTAATGAGCGCCCGTTGATGAGGCAGGGCCCTCCAACAAAACCCTTTGCTTTGCCCTTTGGTGGTTATTAAGATTTTCTTCCTCAGTCATTATAGCCCACTCCTCAAGAAACAAGCTACTGAGCCATCGCCCCCACTTTTTTTTTTCTCTTAGAATCTGCTGAGCTGAGTGCAGTGCCTGTCTTGGTTTAGTTATGTTTGGCCCCGCTCCTCCTTGGTGAAAGGAACCAGCCAGCAGTTCGTCTTTGGTTGTGACCCTGACCTAAGTGTTCTCCTATAGCTACACAGAGTATCAGTCCTTTCCAGCTGGGGTCGGATTTTTATTTTTTATTAGAGATGCACAGAAAAGTGGAGGGGAGATGAGGGTCCACAGGAAGACATTTTGCCCTGCTGGGGACTTCCTGCATGAGCAGCCACCCTGGAAGGACTGTGGGTTGACTTCTTTGGTTATCAGGTGCTCCGAGGCACCAGGAAGAGGTGCATAGTAGGTGTTCTGGAAACACCACCTGGTCTGTCTGACTTGGAGAGCACACGTGTTTAACTGCAAAGAAATGAAGGAGGCCTAGAAGAATGTCAGATTGCTGATGTTTCCAAAGCATTTATTTAGGAAAAACTAGAATTCAGGTGTGTCATAACAAAATGCAGTATTTTGTACAATTCATGCACGCTAATGAAAAAAGAGAAAAAGCAACCCGTGATTCCAGCAGTTGGGAGACTGAGGCAGAAGGATCACTATGAGTTCAAGGCCTGCGCTACACAGAATGAGTCCAGGTCAGCCTGCACTGCAGAGTAATACTGTGTCTCAAAGAAACCAAACCCAAACAGAAAGCTATCATAGTTGTGTAATCTGTTTACTCATCTGGACTGTAGCTTGCTTCTTCGGAATTCTCTTAGAGTTCTCAAGACCATGTTGTTGGATGAACGTGAAGTCAGTTTTCTTTAAGTGTGCAGCCCCTGATAACCTGTCTCTTACACTCCCAGAAGCCATCAAGTGTCCTCAGGTAGGGCTAGGGACTCATGAACCCCTTCTTATGCCATGCTAAAGTGTTGACTGGCTGGCTGGTGTGCAAGCACCAACAGCCACTGTGAGCTCATGAGTACAGTGGCCCTGTCGTGTCCAGAAGGCTCTGTCTCACTCTGGTCTTCCTGGACCCTTGGCTCTGATAATCTTTCTGCCCTTTTCCCACAGTGACCCTTTAGCCTTGGTGGGAAGGCCTGCCCCATCTGTGAGTTTCCATGTTACCCAGCATCCGCTGTGCAGACATTTCTCTGCTGAGGTCTGAGAGCTGCACTGATCTAGAAGTGTAAGAATGAGAATTTAGACAGATTTGATATTGTGTCCTCAGATCCTTTTTTTTTTTGTAAACAGCCTACTTAAGTGTTTTGCTCATTAAAGAAAAGGCCTAATTTACATATTATTAAGTTAACTTTAAAAAAGGATTTATTTTTATTTTCTATTTAGGAGTGTTTTGCCTGCATGTGTTAGGATCTAAGAAAAGCCCCAAAGAAGACCAACAACCATGTATGCAATAACAAGAGCATTTTATTGATTCCACGTTAGGGTGGCAAAAGAGTGACCCCCAAAGAAGGTCACAAGCTGCTTTTAAGCAGAGTTAGGGGAATTCTAGAGAGGAGGGATAAATCTGGGGTTGATTGGTGGAGAAAAGATTAGTATAGGGAGCTGATTGGTAGAAGGTCCTGGTGGTTAGAGACTTTCCGCAGCAGGGTAGGTAGGAAAAGCTATCTTTAGCTTGCATAAGTCTGGGGTCTTCTGCTGAGGTAGCAGAAAGGCTTGTGGGGGTGCTTGCTGATGGTCACCCATAAGTTGTGGTTTCCATGAGACCTGCTTGCTCAGCTCTGTCCCATTCTAGTGAAGTGAAACTAAGGTCTGATCTCTGTCAGGGCTCTGGTCTGCTGCCCCCTCCCCCCAGCCTTTTCACATGTATGTCTGTGTACTCTGAACATACCTGGTATCTGCTGAGGTCAGAAGACAGAAAAGGACGTTGGATCCCGAGAACTTGAGTTACAGATAGGTTCTTAGTTCTTAGGTCACTCCAAATGACCAGAAGGCACCTGATAAGCAATTGCAGAAAACAGCTTTATTCTCAGGACAGAAAAACCAGCATGTTGGGGTCCACCCAAAATGGTGTCCACCACAGGAGAGAGTAAGGCTGCTTAAGGGACTTGCAGCTGTGCGTAAGTGTACTTTGAAGTGATTGGGTATAGACCCTTACTGGTCTGTCTGTTGTGTCAGGGGTCTGTTTGACTGGAAGTAGCAAGAACAGTTCCTGCTTGTGGCCAGGTGGGACCCTGATGGGCTACCAGACTAGATGTACTTCCTGAGGATCTGGTTGAAGCCTGATCTGAGTCAACATAGGATGGTGGGGTAATACTGAGCAGTGGTCTTAGCAAACTGGCCCCTGGACAGAAACAATTGGCCCTGGTCCATTCGATTGTGAGCCTCCATGTGGGTGCTGGGAATCAAACCTGGTGTCAATGTTCTATTGCTGTGAAGAGACACCATGACCACAACAACTCATATAAAAACAAAACAAGACATTTGATTGGGGCTGGCTTACAGGTTCAGAGGTTAAGTCAATTATCTTCATGGTGAGAAGCATGGTAGCATGGAGGCAGACATGATGCTGGAGAAGTAGCTGAGCAGCCTGTATCCTGATCATCAGGCAGCAGGGAGAGAGCGAGCGAGCTCCTGGGCCTGGGTTTAGGCCTTGAAACCTCAAAACTCACCCCCAGTGGCATTTCCTCTAGTAAGGCCACACCTACCCCAACAAGGACACACCTTCTAATAGTGCTACTCCCTGATGACTCAGCCTTCAAATAGATGAGCCGACAGGGACCATTCTTATTTAAGACACCACACCTCAGTACTCTATTAGAGCCGCAAGTGCTCTTAACCTCTGAGCCACCTCTGAAGTCCAATTGTTTGTCGTTTGATTGATTGATTGATGTAAAGTCTGTAAAGTCTTTTGATGTGTCCCAGACTGGCACTGAACTAAGGTCTTCCTGCTTCAGCCTTCTTTCTAGTTGCTAGGATTACCAGTTCCTGGCTTTCCTATTCATTCTTATCTGATCTGTATAGGGTTGGTTTCTGTACAGACAGGTAACAGGTCCTCAGTCTATCTTTTTACTTTTGAAAGGGAATCCTCTTAGCACCCCTTTCTCCTAAAGACTGTGTCTCCCTCCACAGTGAAGGGACACTAGCCCATTAGAGCGTGTGGCTCTGGCAGGCCTTGCCCTTCTCCCACATTCCCTCTTCCTTGCTAAAAGCTCTTAGATTACATTCCTAAAGCTAGCCAACCACCAAGGTCTCTTCCCTTGTTTTACCTCTTTCTTTCCCTGAGGCTGACTACCAAGATCTAAGCTATCAAAGTATTAAAGTCCTACAATCAAAAGACCCCTTTGGCTCGTCTAATTAACATGCCCAATTAAAACCTCGTCCTAACCCAGGGTTTCCCATTTTACCTTTAGAAGCCCCCTATGCCTATGGGCCATGTTTGTCTCCTCTCTATCTAGAGACCATCCTTTGTCCCTCTAGGACCCCTGCCTCCTTTCCCCTGTCCCCTTCTCCTACTCCCTGGACCTCTATCTCCTCTACCACCACATCTAACATTCTAACACAGACGTCTCCTTCTTCTCCTCTTAAAAATTACACCTGCAAAGTTATTTGCTGCTGTTTTCTGCCTGAGTCAGGAAGCAGCCACTTTAACTTTTCTTCCCACTTAATAAAGGATCTCTCTGTGAAAGCAGGTGTTTGGGTGTGGTTTGCAACTAATCCATGGTCCGAGGGAGCCTTGCTGTTGTGGGGGTGGGTCTCCTGCGGACACCATTGTCAAACATTACTTGACTGTAATGGTTTGAATGTAATGTAATAGACACGATGGCGTATTTCTCAGCCTTTAATATCCTTCCATCCGTCTGCACTTACACCACTAGTGTATTCTCTTGATAGGGATAATTGTATGCTAAGGTTCTATTAGGCTTTGCCATCTCTTCTATACATTGTTTCGTTTTTGAGTTCCATCAGTTGAATCCTTTAGTTCTGTCTCCAGTTAGTTGGAAAGCACAGTTAAAGCCTCGGTCTGTCAATCACAGGCATCAGGCAAATCAGCCAAGGCCTTTGTGCTTCGTGTTTCTCATTCCAAGACTCAAGTGAACTCCTTACCTTCCACTGTGATGTGGGGAAGAAATAAAATGTCATTTTGTTGACATCCAGGGGGTGGTTATTGGGTTCTGCTTGCTGTCAGTAGATGTGCATGCTTGCTTTCTTTAAGATCTTTAGAGTTGGGCTAGAGACGTGGTTCAGTGATAGAGCATTCGTTCTATCACTGACGCTGTGGGAAATTTATCTTTAATGTCGTAATCCAAATGTGACTTAGGCTTCTTGTGTCCTGTGTAAACTCACAAAAGCCTGAATCTAATCATCAGCAAGGTCGCTGAGTACATTTGTCCTCTCTACTGCTACCCCCAAGTCCAGCTTTTCATTGAATGTGCGGCAGGAGAGGTCTGAGCTGCACCTGACCCCTCAGACGCTTCATTTGTTTCTGACCTCCTTTCAGCTGGGCCGCAGTGACAAGACTGCAGGATGTCCCTCCGGCGCCGCACAGCTGTTGGGCCAGGCCCCTGGGCCCTGACTGCAGGCCAAGCTCTCAGTGTCCACAGTGGCCCAGGTCTTTGCCAGCAGGCCAGGTCCATTAGGTCCAAGTTTATAGCAGCACTTTAATGAGGACATCAGTGTGGTCCTTGGAGATGGCCACCTTCTCATCCATGCAAGTAATGACAGAATAGTTCAGGCAAGCTTGGAGACGGTGTGATATGGGCTGCTAGGCATGGGGGTGGGGGAGGCTAGTCACTGCATAAAAGGAGGGCCTCCCCACAGTATACTCTCAGACCCTGCAAGGACGGAGCACCTTGGCAGCTGAGGAAAAGCCTGTGTCCTTCCTTCTTTTCTGTTTTTTTGGTATTTTGAGTCAGTGTCTTCCTATGTAGCCCAGGGTGGCCTCAAACTTGTGGTGATCCTCCTTTATCTACCTACCCCCTTTTTGAAAAAAAGATTTATGTTTATTGTTTTTAATTATGTGCAGGTGTGTGTGTCTACATGCGGGTATATGCAGGTGCCTGCAGAGGCGAGAGGCTTTGGATCCCTTGAAGCTGTAGCTGTGAGGGGCTGACAGGGGTCCTCTGAAGAGCAGCAAGTGCTATTAATTGCTGAACCATCTCTCCAGTCCCCTCCCTACACCTTTTTATTAGAAATGGAAGAATGAATTTCCTCACACTCTTGTCCATTGCTTCCTCAAGGTGACCATCTATCCTAGCATCGGTTCGGCTGTTATTTTGCCCTTGGCTCACTGATGGAACTCACCATCTCTTTGCCAAGTGGACTGGGCAATACTGGAAGATCTTGCCTACTCAATTGAGAGTCTGTTGAATAATGCTCCTGGCTGAATGAGGCTGCAGCATCAGGATGTCAGGGTCTTCTGGTGAGAGCTGCTTATGTCCTTGGAAGATTCGGACCAAGAGTGGGTCCTAACTTCAGGCCCCTTTCTGCTTGACATTCAGCCACATTTCGTTGTGCTGTAGGAAGCAAATCTCTCATGAGTTCAAGGTCATTTTCCAAATGAAAATGTCATCAGGAAGGAGTCTTTGCTTGATGGAAACCATGCTTTCACTCTAAATGGCAATCTGTGGAG
Organism: Ondatra zibethicus; assembly: GCA_004026605.1. Taxonomy (NCBI): domain Eukaryota; kingdom Metazoa; phylum Chordata; class Mammalia; order Rodentia; family Cricetidae; genus Ondatra; species Ondatra zibethicus. The sequence continues at coordinate 126,417 of PVIU01002887.1, forward strand.
CCTTATTAATCTCTATTCCTGGAAGTCCCACTCCCTGTGCGGACTGATGGCCATCCAACTGCGGCACAAGGAAACTTCTTTATTATGGCAGACAGAGTGGAGCGGAGCTTGGGAAACTATCTGCTATGCTTCCTGTAGCAGGATGTGACCAGCGTGTACATGCAGAGGGCTTATCGGCTCCAGGATAAGGCTGATAATAAAACTTCTCAAAATACCTTCAAAGTGGAGGGTCAGATCATTATTGCTACTCTGTGTTATTATCGTTATTATTTTGATGATATGCCACTGTGTCGCCCAGGCTGGTCTCGACTTGGGATCTTCCTGCCTTCTCTCCCTAGTGCTGGGATACATGTGTACACCCCATGCCTGGAAGATTAAGTTATTTCTTTTGTGTTCATTTTATATAAAATATGTTTTCTTGTGGACTTAGCATCAGTGCATTACTGATTGCTAATGACTCTTCCTGGTTTTCTAATTTTTTAATTTTAATTTTAATCAATTTTTTTAAGACAGTGCCTTACTATGTAGACCAAGCCAGCCTTGAACTCACAGGAGACCACCTGTCTCTGCCTCTGCCTCTCAGGTGCCAGGATTGAAGATGCGCACCACCACGCCTGGCTTGGTTTTCTGGATTATACTACTCATATGTCACTCTCGCTGAGTCACACTAACATGTGCAGTATAAGTGCTGCACCTGGGGGTTTGCTGGTCAAGAGTGTGCCATTGCCTTCTGCAGACAACAGAAGCTATGCAGTGCTCTCCTGTTGGAGAGTTCAAAGGGCCGCTCTCATTTTGCATTCAATCCACTCTTCTAGCGTTTAGAGTAGGAAGGCGGACTTTGGAAAGTGCTCTGTTATCCAGAGCCATCTCCACAAAGGAGCTGCTCTGTGGGCTCCTGGATCCTCAGTTCCTGTTGCCTCTCCAGGAGTACCAGGGTCATGTCCCATCTGGTTTCTGAAAGGGCTCATCTTGTCAGCACAGAAGCTATGCTTTTGAATCTCATTTCTGGCAAATTGCTAAGTCTTAACCCCCTCCTCCCTCTGGACTCTTCATTCATTAAGGTCATTTGGGCCCATCACTTCCAATAAAGGAAGTATCCACATCAACAAAGAAGTGACCCTTCCTCCTCAGGGAGGGCAGCTGGACATCCTGAGGCCTATCCCAACTTTGTCCCATCATTGAGGCAGCAGGATCATGACTTTTATTTTAATTCATGCCCTGTCTGAAGAGGTGTCTGCTCAGCTCAGCCCTGGATTCAGACGTGCTCAGATGAGGCCGCTGTTCACTTGATCTTCTTCAATTACTGTTAAGTAATGGGGTCTTCGTGTCTACTTGGGATTTTAATTTTGTTTATATAGTGAAGTGTCTTTTTAGTTTGGTGGTAAATCTTCATCTGCCTTCACGAAAGCTGACAGATCCCTCTGGAAGGGAGCAGAGAGAATGAAGCACTCAGCTCTAGCAGGGCCAGCATCGGGGCTCCCGCAGCTGCTGGTGTCCTAAGGCTCAAGGCAGGCCTTGGTAACTGGACTGCTGGCCTCAAGAGCATGTGACCAGTGTCACTTGTGATCAGTTGTTCATAAACAATAGAGAGTCATTTAACCCACTCTGATGGCTGAGGGTCACCACATACATCATGGCCCCAGAGGATACCTGTCCACTGTGGTATCAGAGTAGGCTTTTCCTTTTCTCCTGCACCAAGAATCAAGGACCTGGACCACCGCCTGAGCCACCTAAAATGTTGGCTCATCACTGTGGGGGTTCACAAGTCTGCTGCCTTTCTGTAACTGATGCTTTGCTGCACACAAGCTGTTGTATCCTGACTTTTGCTGGTGAAATGTAAGTTCTAGTTCATGTTTATGCTTCTGCTTCCCTTTCTAGTAAGTCCAGTTACTGAAAGAAGACCAAGGGCGATGCTATTGCTGCTGACTATGTTACTAACATAGAAATGAAAACATGTATGCAGATAGCGTGAGGAATAGTAATGGTCCCATATTAGCCCAGAGTATTGGGAGTTGACAGCAACCCGATCTTAAAGACACAGTGTGTTAGTTAATTTTCTGTTGCTGTGATTACATACCATGGCCAAAGAAACTTAAGGAAAAGAAGGGGTTTTTAGCTTATAGTTCCAGAGGAATAAGGGTCCATCATGGTGGGGAGGTATGGCAGCAAGTGGCAGGAGCAGGAAGCAAAGAGCTTGTGTCTTGAGTGGCAGGCATGAAGCAGAGGGTGAACAGGAAGTGATTGAGTCTTTAAACTTTCAAAGCCTGGACCCAGTGACATCCTCCTCCAGCAAGGCCAGACCTCCTACCTTTCCAGACAGCGCCACCAATGGGGGACCAAGTACTCAGATATCTGAACCTATGGGGACATTCTTGTTCCAGCCATCACACATTGTGTATCTTTCTCCATGTAAAAATTGAGCAGATCCCAAAATAACCAGAGATCCGGGCCTTGATCTTGTCCTCTTAAAGCTTTTTTCTAACTTAATGCAGAAGGCTTGCAAAATCCTCGAGGAAATAGACATGGCGATTGTAATCCATGACAGAGTAAGAGTTGAAGATAGTTTGTTAGGTTAGAATATGATATGGAGGTGGGAGATGTCTCAGTTGGCAAAGCGCTTGCCTTGCGAACGTGAGGACCTGAGCTCAGTCCCCAGAACTCTCATAAAAAATCTGGGGGTGGTGGCATGTGCTTGCAGTCCTAGTGTTGGGAATGCGGAGATAGTCCCAGAGCTTCCTCAAGCTAGGCTTATGGATAAGCGCCAAACCAATTGAGAGACCCTATCTCAAAACAATAAAGTGGAGAGTGTTCCTGAGAAATAATACCCAGAGTTGGCCTCTGCCCTCCACAGACATGTTCATATATCTTTATGGATACCCCCAGGTACATATACACAAAAATAAATAAAAAGTAGAAGACAAAATGGAAATCGAATTTAATGAATATGTGTTAGAAAGTCTATAGTTAAATTTAAAAAGGAAGATAATGAAGATGAGACTTAAAAGACCAGCAGTAGGAGTTGTTTCGTGTGGAAACATGGAGAAGGCACACTGGGCTTGGACCTGCCGTGTGATGTAGTCACTGACAGTGTCTTCTGTAGAAACACAAATCACAAATCACAGTGCGTGGGCTCTGCTTCTCCTTCCATGGTTGTATGCTAGTGAAAGTATTTTGTGGGGTTTGTTTTAAATGGAACACAGACCATTTAGAAAGTGATCCAAAGTGGAAAGACTCCAAGGAATAGTCTAGAAACAGAGCAAGAGAGTGCAGAGATGCTTGGTTGGAAGTACCCGAGGATAACCTTGGAACATTGAGAGGATGGTGACAACCAACAGGAGGGGCTGTGCCCATTTCAGGTTGGTCAGGAAGGAAAATTTAGATTTGATGGCTTGCAATTATGAGAAGACAATTTGGGTAAGTCAGTGTTTCTAGACTCGTGGATGTATGCCACTGGCAATGTGCGGGAGGGTTTTCATTAGAAAACCCTTTTGCAGCTGGGTCTGGTGGCACACACATGCGCTGCCAATATTCTAGGAGACTGAGGTGGGAAGGTCATTATTTGAGCCAGACTAATTGTGCTACTCATTGAAATCCTCACCACCACTACACACACACAGGTTCTAGCATCTCTTGACGAAGCTCATCTAGTTGTCTCCATGGTATTTACTTCTTGCTAATTTGGTTTCTGTCATACTTTTGACATTCACTGTTTAGAATTTGTCACTAAAGGGTGCCCCAATCCCTCTTTGCATGCACTATTGGGTTATTTTCAGAATGGGCAGGTGCATGGTGTTTACAGCTCTCTGTAAACCCAGTGCTGTCATTTACTTACAGTTTAAATTGCTCCAGCCATTAAGAGTTTTTCAGGTTGGCACCTGTGCCCTGTTGATGTGCCCACATCCTTTCCTAAGGATTTCCTAAGTATTTTGGTTCGAAAAATGGTTTAGGCTCAGCTGATGTGATAGCTTAGTGGGTGGAGATTCCTGCCACGAAGCTTGATTCCTGGAACCTGTAGCATGATTAATAAAAACTCAGAGACAGATTTTGGGTTTCAGACCAAAGATCAGAAAAGCAAAGCAGCCAAGCCACTAGAGAGTTTGTACCTCTACCAAGGGTCAGACAGGGGCGAGCCTGTCCTCAGCGTGACTGCAGACTGCAGTGCTCTCCCTCAAACCCCAGACTGCAGTGAGCTCTTGTCTCCTCCTGCCTCATTTGCCGCTCTCACCCAGCCTTATCACTCCTGTCTCCACCTCCCTAGTGCTGGGATTAAAGGTCTGTGACTCCTGAGTGCTGGGAACTCCTTTGTGTGGGTTCTTTTTCTCTTTTTAGACAGATTCAATCTTGCCCAGAGTGGCCTTGAGTCCTGGGATTAAAGGTGTGTGCCTCTACTCCCTGCTCTAGTGGCTTAGCTCTGCTCTCTGATCTTCAGGCAAGCTTTATTAAAACACAGATAAAATATCACTATAGGAGCCTACATGGAAGGCTGCTCCTATGAGTTGCACTCTGACTTCCACATGTGTGCCATGGCATTTGCACTCCCCAAAACAGAGAAATAAGTGTAAATAAGTGTAAATATCACTTTTATAAAAAGAACATTTAGGCTTCTCTTGTGTTTTCTCTGCTCCATCCTGAATGGCATTTAGAAACCAAAATGGTAGTGTTGGGCACAGTGAATATTGAGCTCCTTGCTCTTGGATGCTGTAAACCATCTGGGGTGCATCCATGCATACACTCGTCTGTGTGTCTCCTTGCCTCCATGTCATACTGTAGACATGCATGCACACTCATTTTTATGTCTTGGTACCTCCATGTCAGACCCATGAGAAGCTAGGAGTGGGCAGCAGTTGTTCCAGTACCAGAGATGTGCCTTTGGCTAGCTGGGGGGGGGGGAGATGTAAGATTTCTGGGTCCCCAGGGCTTCACCATATTTTCTCACCTCTTCCTTCCAGCATCATAGGAGATATTTGTTGTCTATAGGGCCATGTCATGTTTGAAAAGTTGTGCCAGGCTGATGAATGACAGATGATTTCTTGATATTAGCTTCATTTGCATTTTTCTAAATATGAATGTATTAGTAACTGTTCTTATTGCTGTGTTCACAGGAAGCAGGGGTGAATCCTGGTGCTCAGCCCACTTTTTCCTTTTTCTTCAGTCCAGGACCCCAGCCCTTAGAATGGTGCCACCCCCTCAGCTAATCTTCTCTGGGAATACCATCACAGACACCTCCAAAGGCACGTCCACTAATGCCCCAGGCATTCTGTCATCTAATAAGCTTGACAAAGAAGTCGCTGAAATGTGCACTCTGTCACAACTGCTGTGTGATGGCTTCTCAACAGCATCTGTCTTTTGTTCATGTAGGTGGTGCCACTAATTTTTGCTTTTTCTTGGCTTTTGGATTTTTGCAATATGCCTCCTGTAATGCAGGCTAAGCTGGCCTTGACTCCTGACCCTCCTGCCTCTACCTCCCAGCAGCTGGGATTGCAAGTATACACCACTATGCATGCGCAGCTTGTTCCTCAACTTTTACAAGTTTCACATATGAGGGTCATGAGCCTTCATAGCACATGCTCCAGATATTTTCTTTTTTTTTTTTCAGGTATCTTTAACTTCTTGGAAGTGAAAGACTTGCTTTAGTCTTTTTTTCCTTCAGAGCTATTAATTTTTATTTTGTGTATGGGTGGTTTGCCTACGTGTCCCTGCAGTGCCTGTAGAGGTCAGAAGAGAGCATTGGATCCACTGGAACTGAAGTTACAGAAGCAAGCCCAGGTCCTCTGGAAGAGCAGACAGTGCTCTAAACTGTCTCCCATCCCTTGTTTTAAGTTTTTGAGACAGCGTCTCTGTAGCACAGGCTGTACTCTGAGTTGAACTCCAGTTGATTCTCCTGCCTTGGCATCCTGCTGCTGGGATGACAGGGTTTTGTGACCTAACTGTAGGCTTATTTTGCTTTGTTCTAAAGATCTTCTTGTTTATAAGTAGTCAGATGTGACAATGTTGGGTTTTTTTGCCTTCTGGTTTGAGTTTCAATTAGAAAATATTTCCCTTTACTGTGGTTATGGAGCAAGTCACTCAGGTGTTTTTTATGTTTGCTATTTTCCTAGCCTGTACGTATGTATGTATGCACACCCTGTGCTATCTGATACAGAGGTCAGAAGAGGGTGTAGGATTCCCTGGACCTGCAGATGGTGGTGAGCTGCCTTGTGGGTGCTAGGAATTGAACTTGGCTCCTCTGGAAGAGCAGCCAGTGCTCTTAGCCAATAATCTCTCTAGCCCCATTGGTTTATTTTTAAATATGACATCAAAGCCAGGTGTAGTAGTTACACACCTTTTAATCCCATCACTTGGGAGGCAGAGGCTGGTAGGTCTAAGTGAGTTGGAGGCCAGCCTGATCTATATGGTGAGTTCCAGGACAGCAAGATGCACATAGTGAGACCCTATCTTAAAAAAAACAAAACCAAAAAAGAGAGAGAGAGAAGAAGGAGATAAAGGTTTTGTTAGTGTTTTTTTCTTTTTCCAATTAGCTACCCAGTTATCCAGATAACTTACATTGTAATCAGGTATGCTGGCATTTATCTATAGCCCATCACTTAAAGGCTAAAGCAGGAGGATTGCTCTGAGTTTAGGCCAGCAGAGGATGTATAGCAAAATCTTGTCTTTAAGATGGAGGCAGCGGCTTTACAGACGCTCAGTGGTTAGGGCACTTGTTCTTGCAGAGGACCCAGATTCAGTTCCTGTCACCCACTTGGCAGCTCATAACCGTCTTAACTCTAGTTTCAGGGGATTTTAAGCCCTCTTTGAACTCTACAGGCACTAGGGACACAAATGGTGCACATACATGCAGAAAAAAAACACTCATGCATAAAATAAATGAATTTTTGAAAAGCCCATTTATAACCCAGTGATTTGGGTGACAACTTTCCATATAATTTGGAGAGTTTTCTGGACTTTGAACTCTGTGGAATTGGTCTATTTGCCTTTTTTTTTTTTTTTTTTGAAATGCACTATAGTTGCTGGATTTATTCTTTCCTTTTTGGGGAATCAGTGAAAACAGAGGCAAATAATTGTTTAGAAAGAGAATCCCTCCCCCCAGGGAAAAAACATTTGAGAGCAACAACAACAACTAAAAGCACTTAAGAGTTTCTGATACATAGATTAGAATCTAAGGAGAGATAAGCATTGCTTTGTTCTCCAAGTTTGCAGAGAATTAGTGTGCTTTCCCAGTGTCTTGGCCAGGGGTTGCAGGCTAGAAGTAGAAAGGCTGGAGAGCCTGGGGCGGGACCACGCACAGCACAGTGGGTCTACTGTGTCCTGCAGGACAGGTCAATGTGAACTCATGGTTGAAAGGCAACTCTGGGCCATCACTAATCAGTTTAATGAAGTTGTGGGGATTACACAGCTGTCCTTTAGGGGATGAGTTTAGAAAGGCCAGCACTTCTAGGCTGAGGGTCCAGTCGGGACACAGACTGGAAACAGATTCACGTAATAAGTCAGCCTACGTTTGTTTCTTGTGCTATGTGTTGTGCAACCATGTGATTTAAGAAGAGTTTTCAGATTGAGAAAATTATGTTTCCTTGTAAAACATTTTCCTAATTTGGGACATTTCAAATCCAGAAACATGACCAAAGGTTATGCTAGGCCATTTAAAATACTCTTAAGTACCCTCTTTAGCCAAGTAGCTGGCTAGGTTTACAGTAGCAAAAATGAATCCTCTCCTATTGGGTGGGCCATAGTCTAATTTAACAGCTATTGGTTACCCTCAAGATAGTAGTGCCCCTCTTGCACTGTTGGTAATTTCTTACCAAGGCTGTCATTGTTGACTTGCCAATTTTTGCACAAGTCCCACCCAATATACAATAAATCATGGTGTGTTTTAGTGTCCAGACTGTTTTCCTTCTCCAGTGTGCTTCTGACCTTTTTTTCCCATGTGCTCTTTAGTAGCTATTCATGTTACTTATGAAATATTAATAGCTTGTTAGTATTTTTGCTGGGATTAAGTAGAATTTTCAAGTTAACTTAGGGGGAACTCTCGTCTTCGTAGTCTTGAATCATCTAAAAATAGGAGACTTTTAAAATTAGTTCTTATGTAGTTTGTGCCCTAAAGAGTGTTCTAAGTTGGCACAGGGCACTTATCTGTATCCTCAGCACTGCTGGGGCAGAGGCAGGAAGATCATAGCAAGTTCAGGGTGAGCCACGTAAGACTTTATTTAAAAAAACAAACATCCACCTCCCACTGCAAAAAAGTTCTCTGAGCTAGCAGGCATGGTGGTACACTCCTTTAACCTTCCTCTCAGCTGCTCCCGGCTGCCTGTGCTGTCACCGTCAGGGGTCTTTGGGCAGTTGCAAGCGTGTCATGCACCAGAACTCACACGGGCACACAGGCACATCAATAAAACATTGATTAACATGAAAAGAAAAACTCAATGCATTTGTTTCCTATTTTAGTTTAGTGGTTTTTGTTTGTTTTTGATTTGTCCTGAATGATGTTTACATTTCAGACTAGTTTGAGTCTCTCTGGAGATAACCGTGTTACTGTTTCCTTGGGAAAACTAACACGAATGGTGCTCATGGGTTCCTTGGTGCCGAGCCTGTCTTTCTTCTCTGCAGACGTCCTGGTCATAGTGTGATTTCCTTAATATGATGGGAGAGGCTATGTCTCTTCCTGTTTTGACTTTTTGCCTTGGTACTTGATGGTTAGTATTGATTGTCAATTTGATGGAATGTTGAATCAGACAAACCTCCAGGCATACTTGTGAGGGATTTTCTGGATTAGGTTAGTTTCTGGAAATGCCTGTGGTAAATCTAGTACTTAATCCCAGGTACCCATGGAGAAATGTCTCCTCGTTGAATAAACCCATTATGTTTCAACAAACCCAACTCTCTGATGGGACTATTGGCAGTTAATGGTGGCTGCAGGAGTTGGGGGCAAGGTGTCATTTTTGTCAGTGGTATACGCACTGACAAAATGTAGTCTATGCAGCAGTAAATAACTTCCTACCCATGCTCATGCAAACAACCCTAACTAAATCAAATGAAAATGTACACACATACACCCTCAAAGACCTGAAAATTGGAGGGAGACTTCATGGAAAGAAGAAGGGTTTTGGTGGGAGAAGTGGTGGGAGGATGAGAGATGGTGCTCCAGACAGCAAAGCTGGAGGGGTCGTGCTATCAAAGCCCTTTAACATCAGGCATGTAACCAGAGCATTTGGAGATTGCCCTGCTGTGTTTCTATCTTGCTTTTGACTAGGTCCATATTCCTCCCTTTTGAAATGGTACTGTCTATTCTGTGCCCCTGTATGCTGGAAGTATCTAATTTGCTTTTAAATTTTACAGGGGATTACAGTTAAGAGCTTGTCTTTAGTCTCAGAAGAGACATTGGACTTTTAAACAGGGTTGGGACTGAAAGCCTATGGGGACTTTTGAAGTTGCACTAAATGTGTTTTGCTTTATAATATGACCACAAGCTTATGGGGACCAAGAAGAGGAATGTGATAGTTAGAATGAGAAGTGTTCCCTGGAGGCTCCTAAGTTTGAATACCTGGTCCCCAGCTGGTAGAACTCCTTGGAAAGGATTGGAAAGTATGGCCTTGTTGTAGGAGGTGTGTCCCTGTGGTGTGGGACAATGATCTATATTCTGTCAATTATGTTTTAAATAAACGCTGATTGGCCAGTTGCCAGGCAGGAAGTATAGGTGGGACAACCAAACAGGAAGTAGAGGTGGATCAAGGAGAACAGGAGAATTATGGGAAGAGGAAAGCCCATTCCTCTGCAGTCCTGACCCTACCACAGAAGAAGTAAGATATGACTGCCTTGCTGAATAAGGTACCAAGTTATGTGGCTAGCATAGACAAGAATAATGGTCTAATATAAGTTATAAGAGTTAATAAGAAGCCTGAGCTAATGGGCCAATCAGTTTATAACTAATGTAGATCTCTGTGTGATTTCTTTGGGACTTAACAATTGAGGGAACTGGGCAGGACAGAAACCTCAGTCAACATCCCTGGGGTCAGGCTTTGAGAATTTAAAGACAGATCATTTTAAGGTTTATGCTTGTGGTAAACAATACAGAATTTGGGTATGGTGGTACATGTCTTTAATCTTAGCACTTAGAAGGCAGAGGTAGGTGGATCTCTGTGAGTTTGACATTAGACCCCCTGTCTTTTTTAAAAAAATATTTATTTATTTATTACATACACAATATTCTGTCTGAATGTATGCCTGCAGGCCAGAAGAGGGCACCAGACCTCATTACAGATGCTTATAAGCCACCATGTGGTTGCTGGGAATTGAACTCAGGACCGTTGGAAAAGCAGGCAATGCTCTTAATCGCTGAGCCATCTCTTCAGACCCAAGACCTCCTGTCTTGAAAAAAAAAAAATGTGTACTCTCAGCTTCTGGCTCTCATCCCCTGGAACAGTAAGCCTAAATAAAGTCTTCTGTTGGTTTTTTTTTTTTTTTTTCGAGACAGGGTTTCTCTGTAGATTTGGAGCCTGTCCTGGAACTAGCTCTTGTAGACCAGGGTGACCTCGAACTCACAGAGATCCGCCTGCCTCTGCCTCCCAAGTGCTGGGATTAAAGGCGTGCGCCACCACCGCCGGGCCCTAAATAAAGTCTTCTATGAGTTGCCTTGGTCATGGTGTTTTATCACAGAAATAGAAAAATAATTAATACAGATGTGATGATTAAAACACACTATATATATTTGAAACTTTCAATGAATAAATAAATTTTAAGAGCCAATTAGGAATTATTAAATAAATGATACCCTAGAAAACAAACACAGGTGGGGAAACTCTGACTTGGCAAGGACAGTGATTTACAACTGAGTGTAGCTGCAGTTGGAGCCATGCAGTTGAAGCCATGCAGCAAATGTTTTCTGGCTTGGCAGGTGTCCAGAAGCAGGCACATCTGGGTGGCTACCAGAGGGACATGCTGGCCCTGGGCCGAGGATAGATTGGTGAGTGTTTACAGAATTCCTCCTGACTCTTGCCCAGGACAGGATGGCTCTAGGAATGTACCTTGGGGCATTAGGACATTTCTTTCTTTTGAAGTATTGAAGGACTGTCTTTGTTATTAACCTTCTTTAGTTCATGTGAATGTAGAAACCAAATGTTAACTTTTCCCCATTACCTGGTTACGGGCTGTGTGTGCAGACTCTGAGATCAATAAAAGTAATTTGTTCTTCCATGCCAGTAAGAGAATTATTCACAAGTGAGCCATGCATACTGTGTTAAGAAAGAATGCAACTCGATGCTAAGGAAGATGTGTTGAAGCATATAAGTAGTTTCTTGTACAAAATTTATAGGTTTGGTACATTTTCAATAAACCAGCCACAATAGTTTATTACAGGAATTTCAGCCAAAATTGTTTAAAATGACTATTTTAAATCTATCAAGCCAAGTAACTACAGGCAGCATTTGAACTAACAAGGTTAAGGTAAGTGATGGCTGTTAGTCCTGAAAGTCATCCCACGCATTCTATAAGGCTTTCCCACTCCACAGGGGTCTATGTTGGGAGCTGAAGTTTTCTGAAAATAAATTCAGGCAAAGTGTTATATGTTGTCTGAGGTCATCGGAAGTGAAATTTTGTGTTTCAGAAACGGGCATGCAGGAGGTCAGAAGCTGGTGGTCATGAGTACAGCAGTCACATGGTAAGCACCTGTGCCCTGCTGTCCTGGAGCACAGAGGACCAGGAGCCACGGCCACGAGACCTGCCTGCACCACAACCAGAGTGTGGCCAAGAGAGGCCAAGCTCAGTGGTATGTGTTTCCTCTTGCCACCAAACTCACTGCGAGCCCATAGAATTCATTTAATAAAATCATGGTATCCCTGTGCTAATGCACGTATGTCTGTGGTTCATTTAATAGAGTCTGCAGAACGGCGGAAGGAGCTCAGCCCAGCCTTGCCTGAGATGTATTGCAGGGGAGTCTGTAAGTGTGATCTTACTGAGACATAAATGATAGAGTTCTTCAACATCAGATCTGTAAAACAGTTAATAAAATCTGCAATCACATATATAAGGAATGAGATACGTAAATAAAACTGAAGGTTGATTTGAACTTTTATTTTTTTAGTATTCTGTTGAGGTAAAAAATGTTCCAGCTTCAAATTTAGAACTAGAAATCACAAAGAAATGTAAACCCCCACTAAGAAGCAGTATTTATGTGTGTGCGCATGTATGAAGGTGCTGTGATTAGATGTAGCCTTGAGGAAAAGAAATTGACTCTCTACTTGTCTAAAGGACAGACCTTGAAGGTCAACTTAAGGAAGAAGCATGGCCTTATTTAAATTATCCAACAGGAGTCAGCATTGGGTTTTCCTCATCTGTTTAAACTTTTCTATTGTGTTTCCATAAACTTTACATAAATTGTAGATTTCTGAAGGAAACATAGTGCTCACACCATCAGTTCAAAATAAAGGGAAGCCAAAGACCGCCAGTCAATTTTCAGCCTCTGCTGTAGGGCGGAATATCATAAAGTATATATTAGCATAATAATGCCTTTGTTATTAATTTTGAACTTACTCTAAGAACAAGTTAATATGTTTTTGATAACCTCTATAATTCTTGGGTTTTTTATTTTAAATTTGAACTCTCAATATTGTAATAAAATAGACCTGTATTTAAATTCCACATAGAAACCAGGCGGGTGAGCATGTGCCTGAGTCTGAGTGTCGGAGATTGCCCCCTAAAGATCTTCAGAGAAGTGAATTGCTGTTCCTGATGAGCAAAAGATTGAGTCCGTAACTTACACACATCTTCAGCTGACACAGGACTGGCTGCTGGATTCTGCAGTGGCAGGCATTGACTCTGCCTTAGACAGACCTGATGCTCTGCTAGCTGCCGTCCACACCAACCTGAGTAGCTGAAGTCATTAGACCAATACATAAGCAAACTTCGTGCCTCCTCCCGGAAAGTGCACTTTGCTACTTTCTGTTCTCTGTCTATAGAGCATCATGTTGGATGTGGGCTGTGTTTCTGAACAGTGCTCAAATTCAAGATGCAATCATCTGAGTTCAGTATAATTTAGGTTGATTCCCATGACTGCCAAATATACCCGAGGATGCAGCTAAGTCATACTTTTTGAGAACTGTGGCCCCATTGTAGTCAAATAACCTCTCTGGTTGTGACTGGCTAGTTCTCTTTCGTGCCCCAACCCCATATCCTTGGGATATAGCATTCAACTCCTCCTGTCTATCGGAGGCACATTTGGAAGTAGCATGAATTCCTTACACTCTGAGAGGTTGTGTTCTGCCATGAATGGGCTTAAAGGGAGAAAAAAAAGAATTAGCTCAAGTGCCTGATTGGATCATTTTGGCTAATATTCTGTTTGAACAACAGTACCTGTTTGCTTAGGGTTTTCCCTTCCTTTGTAATTCCCCAAGCTTGCCTCCTTTAGTTTCATAGGAAATGAATCTATGATCAGAAAACCTACATTGATATGTAAATATCATTTTTTTGGTTAATGCTCAATATTCTTTTCATCTAAATTTCAGAAACTGACTTTAAAAAATCAGTTTCCCTTTATTTGTAGTTATTCTCAATAAAATTTTACCCAGGCTTGGGCGGTTTAATATTTACACCCACTATTTCTAAAAGTCTTATGTAAATAAAGATTGAAATGTGAATTTGAAAAGTCACACCTCTTGATATTTGAACAGACTATGCTGCGTATATCTTCTTTTCCTAATAATACGGCTAGTTTCTCTCCTAAGCTTTTAAAATAATAAGACACTTACTATTTTTATATTCTAAAACATCAAAAGGTTCAGTGTTAAATAAAAAGCAAATAGTATTTTTAGAGATGCAGGATCCCAGGGAGCACTACTTAGCAGCAAATCACTGACGGGCAGCAACTGCAAACTTCAGAGGACTTTATTACACTCGGGCTTCTTCACAGCCGCTTGCCCACATGCACGGGAGGGCTTTCCTGCCAGCTCACACCCCCAGCCTGACTCTGATGACGCCCCTGCCTCTGAGGGCTACAGAGTCTATGTCAGTGTGCTTCACGTGGAATCCCTAACAGCAGCCCCATCCGTGTGTGCCTCTCAGCTTGCCTGGTGGCTTTTCCCCACAGCTGCTGTGTGAACTGAGCCTCTTGTATGTTTCTGACTGTAGTCTGCTGATCCAACTGATGCTTTCTGCTCTGAATCCTAGGCATGAGTTCCTTGCTCTTCAACTGGCTTTTATTTGTTTATTTGTTTATTTGCATGTGTATGTATTTATATGTGTGTTGTGTACTTGCATGAGTATGGGCATACGTATGGTTGGGTGCCTGTGTGGGTGTGTGTGTGTGTGTGTGTGTGTGTGTGCCCAAACTTGACACTGAGTGTTTTCCTTGATAATTTTCCACTTATTTAGTGAGGCAAGGTCTCCCACTAAAACTGGAGCTCACTAATTCTGGCTAGTCTAGCTATCCATCTTGCCCCAGAGATCCCCTATCTCTGCCTCCCAAGTACAAGGGTTACCAGTGGGCTACCATGACTGCTCATCTTTTTCATGGATTCTGGAAGCAAATAAGAACGTGAGGCCCTTGGGATGGTTCAGCAGGTAAAGGTGCTAGCTGTCAGTTCTGTTGACCTGAGTTCCATCTCAAGACCCACATAAATGGGTAGAGAGAACCAGCTCCCCAAAGTTGTCCTCAGACTTCCACATGTACATCATGGCTTGCACATATATGCATATACATACACACAAAATAAATATCCTTCAAAACTGTCTTTCTAGCTTAGTGAGAATAGACTGGAATTTTGGTTTATTTTTCACTATTGCTTTAGATTCCCTTTGTGAGTCTTACCAACAGAAATAGGCTGTAGCAGGGTTTCTTTTGGGCCACCAACCAGCTCCCAAATCATGACCTGACAACTGAGTATTAGTTATGAGTGTGCATCCTTATCTTGGGCTTGTCCCACCAGCTTTTTTTTTTTTTTTTTTTTTTGGTTTTTTGAGACAGGTTTTCTCTGTAGCTTTGGAGCCTGTCCTAGAACTAACTCTTGTAGACCAGGCTGGTCTCGAACTCACAGAGATCTGCCTGCCTCTGCCTCCCGAGTGCTGGGATTAAAGGTGTGTGCCACCACCGCCCAGCGGTTCCACCAGCTCTTATAACTTAATTTAACCTGTTTCTCTTCATCTACATTTTGCCTCTGGGCTTCTTACTTTTCTTTCATTCTGTGTGTCCCACTTTCACTACTTCTTCCATGTCTGGTTTGCGGGTGACCGACTGACCCTAGATGTCTCCTCCTCTTTCTCCCACATTCTCTCCCTCTCCTCTCTTGAGCCTAGATTCCTCCTCCTACTTACTCTTTTTGCCTGCCATCCCTGCCTTTCTCTCTACTGCCTAACTATTGTCCATTCAGCTTTTTAGTAGACCAATCACAGGCCTTAGACAGGCAAAGCAACATATCTTTACCTAGTTTGACAAATACAGCATAAACAAATAACACACATCCTTACATAGTTAAAGTAATAGTTCACAACAGCAGGCTTCCTGTTTCTCTGTGGTAAGATGCACTGCCAAGACACAGCAAGCCCTGCTTAAGGCCCCTGACTTCACCAAAGCTTAGACCCAGGGAGCAGAGCATCCCTGTCAGACATGCCTCTGGTGTTGGGTGTATGTTATCTGTGAGTCCCAGAATCTCAGGGCTTCAGCCCCTCCCCACCCTAGACTGTCCCTGTGAAGATCAGGCCATGTGACCTGAAAGACACTGACAAACTGGGACAAATGTGGAAACTCAGGAGGCAAAACTGGACATGGTGACATCTACCCGTAATTGTAGCACTTGGAGTATGGAGGCAGAAGGGCTAGGAGTTTAAGGACAGCCTTGGCTACATATGGAGCTGGAGGCCAGAATGACTTACATGAAACCCTGTTTCAGTAAACAACAATATTTAAAAGAGGGAAAAAGAAATCAGGAGTGAGTTTGTAAGTGGGGATTAGGGATGGCATGAGGGAAGTCTGAATGGGCAGTTTTGAAGACTGAAGGTCACTGTGCTCACATTGATGACCTGTCTTGGTTCCTGAGTCTACGCATTCTGCCTGCAGCCTGTCTTCAGTGTGTAAGTGGGTGCAGAAGTGTGATGTCTCAGGGAATGCCTTTTTAATTAAAATTGTTTTTCAAACTTTGTGGTAGTAATGGCATGATTAGAATGGAATTCATTCAGACGTGTTCACCCGGTCCTACCCCCAGATCCTAGACTTTTCTTTAGGGGAGGCCTCCACTCCAGTGACTTCCCAAGCTCTCCTGACCTACTCCCATAGCACACAAGAGCCTCAAGAGAGAATAGTCCTGTGGAGAATTTGAGGACATGCTGCATTCTTTCTGGAGAACTGCTGTCCTGGGCCATGAAAGACCTTGAGGACCACGGGAAGGGCCTTGTTTCTAAAGAGATGCCTGTCCTGCTCGTCATTCTTCCAGGACTGTGGGAACACACCCTGTATGTTCTGTAATCTTGTTTATCCTCATATGATGATCTTCTATGATCCTGGATGTTCTTATAGGATATTCTTTTATGGACTTGTCTGTGTTTGTATAATCTTAGATATTCTCCTATGATCTTGTATGATTTTTATATGACATTCTTCCATGTTCGATGATTTCATGTTTGTGTATGTTTTTATATATTCATATGTGATCTTGTATGTCCTTGTATGTGCTTATGATGCTCTTGTATGTTATGTGATGTTCTTTTATGATCATATATGATGTTCTATGATCTTATATATTCTATGCTGTTCTTGTTTGTTTTTTATGATCCTGTATATTCTATGATGTTCTTTAGATTTTTTCTATGATACTGTATGTTATTGTATGTGCTTATGGTTATCTTCTATGATGATGTATGTTCTTATATTCTTCAATGATCTTGTGTGGTTTTTGTCTTTGTTTATATGATCTTCTATAATCTTACATGTTATAGGCTTTTGTGTATATTCTTTATGTCACATTCTCATCTGTTTTCACATGTCCTCACACATACTTTTACATGTTCTTGAGTGAACTCTCTACCTTTCCCCATCATGATTTATAGTGTCCTCATGACTTCAATGAGCTTGACCTTCTAAACAGATCATCCAGTGTTGCCCATGTGCCACACGCACACCAGGTTCCTGTTGTTCCTGGTTCTAGAACATTCTGACCTCAACATTGTTCTCATTGCCTGGGATGTCTTCTGCATCCTAAGGTAGACACATGTGCAGTTCTGACTTTCATAGCACTTTGTTCTAATGGCCCTGGTGAGCCATGAGCCATTGGTATAAAATGGGTCCATGGCCACCTCCCAGTCTATTCCAAGCAATGTCTAAGTCTTTCCCGTTGGCAGCACTTGCTTTCTGGAGGATGGATAAAACTCATTTCCTGACCACCCAACATTCTGGGACCTCAGCCCCTCAGGGAACCCATTAGTGTCTTGGTGTGGACCTTACAGGCAGGGATGCCCACCCTTTCTTAGCCTGTGGCCAGAAAGCACACTGCTCTGTGTCAGTGCCCATAGCCAAGTATGGCAGAGACTCTTGGATGTTGAGGGGACCTCTTGCTGCACAGCAGTATGGCACCTGGCCAGTGTCATCCTCAACCATCTCATTCTCCCATCTACTTTTGTGGGGCTATGAAAAGAGGCCTGCTTCAGGAGGGTGTGTGATAGGGACCATTGTGATCCTGGGCTACTTCCAGATGTCCACATGAGGATCAAGCCACACTGCTGTGGTTTTGAATTCCAATTCAGTATTTTGACAGTGCATTTTAAAATTTTATTTTATGGGTAACTGAATGATATTTCATCCTTTTTTCTCCAAGTAATAAAGGATGTAACATTTGTTAAGAATATTCTATGACAAGGCAGCATTAGGAATATTTTACTTTAATTACAGTGCAATACACGTTAATACATCTGTAAGTTGTGCCTTAGAAGTCATGACAAGTACAAGCCAGGACCGGTGTCCCACCCTGTATTCCCAGTACTTGAGAGGTAGCACATAAGAGCTAGCCTAAGTGTATGTATCTCTCTCCCTCTTCTCCTCTCCTATTGATATAGTAATTATTACTATCTTATTTTTGAGACAGGGTCTCACTCTGAAACCCAGGCTGGCCTGGGACTTATTATGTGGCCTACGCTGACAGTGTG
Source organism: Ondatra zibethicus (assembly GCA_004026605.1). Lineage (NCBI taxonomy): Eukaryota > Metazoa > Chordata > Mammalia > Rodentia > Cricetidae > Ondatra > Ondatra zibethicus. Next base: position 144,531 of record PVIU01002887.1, read on the forward strand.
CCTATCATAGCTTTACATGTGATGACAGGCATGTGCCATCTCACCCATTTTAACCCCATTATTATAAATGGTGTCCTCTGTGTTGGTGAATACGTAGCTGAAGCCTGTTAATGGGTACAGGGTGAATCGATACTCACAGTATGTTCTCTCACCATTGCAGGGCCATTTTAACCATACTGTGAATCATTAGAAGGTGCAAACGGGAAGAAGGAAGATTCCAGTTGGGTTTGAACCCTCATGTGACAGCCAGTGAGATCCCTTTCAGCTGACCTGAGTGTCCACCTGATGGCCAGTGCAAATCCCTTCCAGATGACCTGGGTGCCCACCTGACAGCCAGTGCAAATCCCTTACAGCTGACTTCGGTGCTCACCTGACGGCCAGTGCAAATCCCTTCCAGCTGACCTGGGTGTCCACCTGATGGCCAGTGCAAATCCCTTCCAGCTGACCTGGGTACCCACCTGATGGCCAGGGCAGATCCCTTCCAGCTGACCTGGGTGCCCAGCTGTTCAGATGACAGCCAGGGCTTTCTACAGGGGTTGTTTGCCTCTCAGGCAATTCCACTCCCTCTGCAGAAAGCCAGGAACATCTAGAGTGTGGTGGCTCATTGCAGCCTCTTTTCTAATGTGTTCAGCTGAAGAGGAAATCATCTAGAAGTCAACCAATTCCGTATCAAGATGCCCAGGGGTTTTGGAGCCTCGTAACTCATGTAATCATAAGGTACACCTGGAGATCTCCCTGCCTTTGGACTTTAGGGTTGTTCTGGACATAACTGGGGCTGTTCACATACTCTTTTTAATTAAAAAACTTATTTTTATATTTAAAATGCTCTATAATCTTGAAGTGAATTTTGTTACTATCCCATCAAGCCATGTAATTCTCCAACTTTAGTTATGAGGGACAGAACCCCATTGGTATTAAAATGGAATTGTGGACAGCTGTTGGGTTTCAGTGTGTTTTGTAACTCTGGACACTAGCCTTGTTTTCCCTGGATCAGGATGCTTTGTGAACTGTCCTGTTCGGTGGGTCCTAAAGAAATGACTGGGTTAGAGAGCCGATTTCACCTTTAACTGGAAGCTGGAGGCGGGCCCCAGCCCTTCTGCCATGTGTCCATTATGTTCTTTACAGGGCTTGTGCTCCCTGCCAGGAACACATGGAAGAGCCCAGTCCATGCTAACCCTGGCGTGTGGTCATGGTGAGGCCCACATTGCAGAATTAGAACAGGGGAAGCCAAGCTCCTGGAACTAGCGTGACGCTGTTTGTGAGGGAGATGCTCCGACACGGCAGGACAGGGCCTTTAGCCCTGGGGAGACACCAGACTGCTCACAGATGGGCCTGGAGATGACAGCCAAGACTGTGAGAGACAGGTTGTGGTGTGAGAGACAGGTTGTGGTGTGAGAGACAGGTTGTGGTGTGAGAGACAGGTTGTGGTGTGAGAGACAGGTTGTGGTGTGAGAGACAGGTTGTGGTGTGAGAGACAGGTTGTGGTGTGAGAGACAGGTTGTGGTGTGAGAGACAGGTTGTGGTGTGAGAAACAAGTTGTGACTGTGAGAGACAGGTTGTGGCTGTGAGAGACAGGTTGTGGTGTATGGCCTTAAAATGCCGGGTTTTCTTGTTGTAGTTTGTCTTGTTTTTGAAGAGCTTTAGTTTTCTCAAAAAATGACATTAATTTTTATGAACAAATGCAAAACTCCTGAGTTCCCACATTCCTTGCACCTGTGAACTCTGTCACCGACTCATGGAAAGGGATGCCATGTCTTTGTGCCAGGCGTTCTGGTGCTTGAGAAGCACACAGTTTACCCAAGCATTTCTGTGAACCCAGCAGTCCCTCTGACTATCTTCCACCCCATGAGAAACATCCCTACTCCATGTTAGAGTCCAGAGGACTCTGATTCTGTCTTTTGACTACTGAAAATGTCATGAGTGACCTTAAAGAACCACCTTAAATTTTTTAAAATTTAAAATTTACTGTATCTGGTATGTGTGTGTGTGTGTGTGTGTGGTATGTGTATGTATGTGTGATGGTGTGTGAAGTGTATGTGTGGTCTGTGTAGTGGTGTATGTGTGTGGTATGTGCATGTGTGTATGCATGTATATGTGTGGTGTGTAGTGTGGTGTGTGTGGTGTATGTGGTATGATGTGTGTTGTGTGTGTTGTGTGTGTATGTGTGGTGATATATGGTGTGTGTATGTGGTATATGTGTCGTATGTGCATTTGTGTGTGATGTGTGTGGTGTGTGTAGTATATGTGGTATGGTGTGTGTGTGGTGTATGTGTATGGGTGGTGGTGTATGGTGTGATGTGTGTGTGGGGGGTGTGTGTATGATGTAGATGTATGTGTGTGGTGTATGTGTGGTAGTGTATGTTATGTGTGTCATGTGTGTCCGGAGTATGTGTGGAAGTCAGTGCAGGAGCCAGTTTTCTCCTCTCATGTGGGACCTGGAGATCAAACTGAGGTCAGGTTTGGCAGCAAACACCTTTCCCCACAGAGCCATCTCTCCAGCTTACAAAAGTCTTGGAGCCTTTCTCCTTATCTGTGCTGGATGGTGGTGGCGCGTGGGATTTTTTTTTTAATTAATTAATTTATTTATTTTTTCCATACATTGTTTTGTTTTATTTTTTCCATTCAAGAACATAATTAAAGAAATAAATTTTTTTTCCTTTCTTCCCCTTCTCCCGGTCCCCTCCCACTACCCCCCCACCCCTCCTCCCTCCACCTTCTTCCTTGAAAGAGGGCATGGTGCCCTGCCCTGTTGGAAGTCCAAGGCCCACCCCCATCCCATCAGCATTGAAGAGAACGCACTGAGAGGGCCTGAGGAGTCAGTCTCCTGTGACAGCCCTTGCCCCCGCCACACAGCTGGTCCAGGCCCAGAGCAGGCCTTCTCTGCTGAGAAAGCCAAGGCCAGGAAAGCTTACAAAGGGGAGAGTAGTGTACCGTGGCTATGCATCTTCCAGCTAACCCTGCCACCTTCAGCCCCCTTGCTCAGCTCTATAGTCCTCCCTCTTCATGATTATGACTACTGATCCTGGACCTAACTTCTCCCTGTACACCACAGAGCTGTGAAGGTGTAGAGACAGGGAACATTTGGGTAGCATCTAGTTTTAAATGGTCTTTGTATGGTTATAAAAACAATACTTGTTTATTGTAGAATGGGATAACAAGCCTACCCATGGGCGATTGCTGCCAGTGGTCTGAAGCAGCTCTTTTTGGTTCTAACAAAATGCTACCCATTAAGTGTTCTTCATATTATCAGATTGTGTGTGTGTGTGTGTGTGTGTGTGTATAGAAAAAAGATCATTTTATACATGGGATGAAACTATACATTCAAAATTATAGTGGTTAGCTCTATCTCTCATCTTTAAAAAGTTAAATGACTCAGTTGGGTGGTGGTGGTGCACACCTTTAATCCTAGCACGCTGGGGACAGAGTCAGGTGGATCTCTGAGTTTGAGGCCAGCCTGGTCTACAAAGCAAGTTCCATGACAGCCAGAGCAGTTACACAGAGAAATTCTGCCTCAAATAAACAAAACAAACAAAAAGTTATATGACTGGGTGGTGGTGGTGTATGCCTTTAATTCCAGCACTTGAATGGCAGAGGAAGGTGAATCTCTTAGTTTGAGGCCAGTCTGGTCTGTATATAGAACAAGTAGGACACCCAGGACAGCCAGGGCTACACAGAAAAACCCTGTCTCAAAAAATGTAAAAACAAACAAAAAGTTTATATGAATAACCAGTCAAAATCAGCAGGGTGGTGTCTCTTTTGAGATGTAATCTACATAGATTCCAAGTTAGATGACATGGCTGTCTGTATACTTATTGTCTTGAAATGTCCTCAGGAAATCTTTCAAATGAAGAGGGAAAGGCGGGAATGGAAGAAATGTTTCAAACTTTGTTCTCTGTGCTTGTGGCTTGACCCCTGTTCTCCTCCTCTGGCACCTCAGAAGCCTCCTCTACCTCCAAAGCCTCCCTGGCCTCTGCCACCAAATCCTCCCCTTCCTCCCACTAACGCCACCTTTACCGGTAGGCTTGGCCCACTCCAAGGTAACTTTGTTTCCAACAATTTCTCCATCTCCTGTGGCTTCCTTGGCAACTTTGGTATCTTCCTCACTGTTGAAGTCTATAAAACCAAACCCTTTGGAAGACCCGGTCTCCTGACCAGTGGCTATTCTTGCATGAATAGAGTCCTCAAGCGATTCTCTTAAGATCTCATCAGTGGTTTCATCCAACAGACCTTTCACGGAGTTTTGGATAGCTGACTTGGGATCCTTGTGATTCCAGCCTGATTGTCCTGCCCCCAGTCTCCATTTTCTTCAGGAGTTTAAAGCTTTAGCATCTTCAAATGATGCAAATTCTATAAACGCATGCCCTTTAGATATGCCATTTGGAATCTGGGGCACATTGATAAAAGTTGCTTTCTCAAATACATCCTGGAGTGGTTCTTCTTTCGCGCTCTAGGGAAGTTAAATCCAAAGTTTTGTTTCTCTCCAAGTGCTTTTCTCTCCAGCTCTCTCTTGCCTTTGCCCTCTCTCCACGGTAGGAGAGTGAAACAGATCGCCCATCAGCCTCTGCCCGCTGCTTTGCTTCAGTTTTTCTCTGCATTGAACTTGGGAGTGATCCCTTTACTTGTCCCACCCTTGCTGACCAATCTGATCTCCATGGCATCTTCCAACACTTCATCCTCAGTGATGTTGAAAGATGGGTTTTTGACTAAAAGTGTCCATGCAGCTCAAGCTTTCTTAGTGTCTCTTTTCGTTTTCCTAGTTTAATTTTATTGCCAAACATTTTTTTTATGCTCCAAGGCCTTTTCTCAGTCTTTAGCAGACTTAAAATCCATGTAAACAAATTTCCTGTCTGTACCAGTTCTGACATCCACAACAGCAAGGTCAGTTTTAGCAAAAAGTCCACTGGTGGCAACTTTTCACTCAGCTGCAGTTTTGCTGGGATTAAGGTTTCAGCAAACAGGTTGAAAGGTGTGGTTCCCAGCCTTCCACTTTCTGCTTCTTGACTTCAGGAGCTTCTTTCTGTTTGGTCATTTCCTTTTCTTTTTTGTTTTCCAGTTGCTGCCTTCACAGGCTCCTGTCTTCCTCCTCCTCTTCATCATCATCTTCTTCATGCTCCTCCTGGTCACACTCTCGGCTTTCACGGGAACAGCTTTTGCAGGAGCTCTCTCTCCTTTGGCCAGTGTGATCTCCACAGCACCTTCTTCAGAATGACTGGCCTCCTCCTCATTCTCTTCACCACCCTCACCCGCATCCTCTGCTGCTTTCTCTGCTTTCACAACCCTCTTTGTCACCATCGTCTCATTGTTGTCATCTTCACCGTCCTTACCCTCATCGCTGTCGTCCTTTTTGGCACCCTTACGGTTCTTAGCCACCTTGGCTGGAGTGACAGCTTCCCTCTTTAAACAAGGGTTGCTACTGATGCTTTTGTTTGTGGAACTACTAGCTTTGTTGGAGCTGTGGCAGCCTTCCTGCCTTTTCTTCTGAGGGGTTTCAGCCTTTTCTCCATCATCTCCTCTGGGGGAGGAGCCATGTTTTTTTGTTTTGTTTTTTGTTTTTTACTAGCCCTTGTGAGTTTCATCATGATGGCAGGTTATGACTACGGCTTGTGTGGCGAAAGAGCGGCGCAGAAGAGCTTAGGGAAACTCAAGCAGCTCCTATGGCAAGCTCAGCTGGGGACAGTAAAGTCACTGGAGCACATACCACTGAATGTCAGCTCCAGCTATCATCTGAGGCAAAAGAGGCCAATGTCATCTTAAGAGTCAGCAGAAAGTTCCGTTCACAACAGGCCTCCCTTGACCAGCCCTGTCCTGGGCAGCCTCGGGGGTGCTGCCTATGGACATATGTGGGGCCGGCAGAGAAGTGTGCAGATCCTTCTTCAGCTCTGGACGTCCCTGTAGGTGGGCCATGCAGCCTGCTGGGGGTGGCCAGGTCAGCTGTCCTCACCCACAGCTCGCTCTCCCTGCCAGACCACTGCAGGTACTAAGCACAACCCATTAGCCCACAGGCAGAACCTACACAGATTGCACTAAACTGGGTTTCCAGGCAGCCCATGAAGAGCATGAAATGGGATTATATCTTCCCAGTGCTTCCTCACTGTTTCCCTGGCAAGAAGAGGAAAAAAGCATTTCCTTCCACCCGAGGAAACACTGGGCTTTTATGTGTGTGTCATTAGATAAGTTCTTTTTTTTTTTTGTCCCTTTAATCTGTCGCTATTAGGTTTTGCACTAGGATAAAAATATCAAAGTACACCAATCTTTAAACATCTTAAAGTAAATTGATGACAATGTCTAAACCAACCATTTCAAAGCCACTCACACCAGAAAGTTCAAGCGTGTTAAGTCCTTAGCAAAGAAGGCATGTTAACACCCTTCAAGCTGCTTCACCATCTAAAACACCGTTGTTTCCTTTATTTGTATGCGTGTGTGCCTGCTTGCGTGTGGTGACTGGGGGGTCAAGCTCAGGTACCATTCCTCAGGAGGTCACTGAACCTGGAGCTTGCTGTATTAGCTAGACTGGCTGGCCTGAGACCCCCATGATCTTTACTCCCACACACTTAGGTTACAGACATGTGCTGCTATTCCCAACTTTCACATGGAGGCTGGAGATGGGAACCCGGGTCCTCATGCTTGCTCAACAATCCCTTAGCACACTGAGCCATCTCCCCAGTTCTAGCATGATCATTTTCAAAAACTCGAGTTGATGATGCTGCGAAATTTCTTGAATTTCCCAATATTCTTGGCAAATCCTTTCATAAGTAATTTGAATTAACAGAAAGAATTTAATCTAAGGATTAGGAATGTCATTTCCAGTCCCCCCAAATTAATGATGACAACTATTGGCCCATGGGATTTAAAGAAATCTGGGGAAATAGGTGTTTAATTCTTTTAATCAGTGTGTGTACATACATGTGCATGCTCATTCACATGTATATACATGGCATGGCATGTGTGTGGAGGTCAGAGGAGAACTCTGTGTAGTAGGAGGCCTGTTTATTCATCCCCAGCTGCCCATACTTCCGAAATAACCTCACAGAAGCTATATTATTTGTAATATTGTTTGGCTAATGCATATTTCTAGCTCACTTATTTCTTAAATTAACCCATTTCTATTATTTTATATTTCACCATGAGGCTCGTGGCCTACCAGGAAGGTTCTGGCTGGCAGCTCATGTCTTTCTCCTCTCGTGGCTCCATAGCATCACCTTGACTCCGCCTACTCTCTCTCTATATATCTCTTCCAGCCTGGCTATATTCTGTTAAGCCATTGGCTGAAAACAGCTTCTTTATTCATTAACCAATAAAAGCAACACATATACAGAAGGACTTCCCACACCATTTCCCCTTTTCTGTTTAAATAAAAAGGAAGGTTTTAACTTTAACACAGTAAAATTACATATAACGAAACAGGTATCAAGCAAGAATTACAGTTACAATACTTATATCTATCTTTTATCATAACTAAGGAAAACTATAATTATAACTATTCTTCAACTCAATCAAAGACCCCAGAAGGATATAATATTACCTAAGTTAACAGGAAGTGCATTGTAAGCAACTTTCTAAACTCTAAAATTGACAGAGACATCTTGCTGCCTGGACAGTCACCCACAGTTCTTCGGTAATACGGGCACCCATATTCAGCCTGCTAGCCCATAGTATCCGGCAGACTTTTCCATGAAGCAGGAAATTTCAAAGACAGTTCCACCTATATTGGCAGTTTGTCAGTCACTTTCTTCTGTGTCCTGCAGAATGTCTGGCAGACTCATGAAGCAGGAACCCCAAAGGACTGTCTCACCTTCTTTAGGCAGCTTCAGTAGTCATTTTTCTGTGGGTCTTGCAAGTCCAGTCAAACAGTTCAGGCAAGAGCAGTTTCTTGCCCAAATGGCTAACAAACTTCATGAGGAGCCTCTTCGATGCCCATCATCCTCTTGAAGTAGATTGGTGCAGCCAGGATCAGATGTGTCTCATTGTCATGAAAAGTCCTAAGTTATTAAAACATTTTAAATGCCATATTCTATAGTCTTTGAAAGGTTTGAAGAATACCTACTTATCTGAAATACATCTCTGTACATCTAGAAAACCTAGCTAACATGACTAGAAGTTTGACTATTATAGATGATTATCTATTAACCTGTATTTCTTAATTATACGTTACATTTTTAAATGAGCTGCACAAATTACAATACCTTAATCAAGAGCAGAAATATGCAAATAACAAAATTGATCTTAAATTTATATCAATAAAACAAGTTCCATACCAATGCAAATCTCTACAGCATATCTCTCTTTAAATGTAAAGAAACATTTATAAGCAATATTTAGGGAATTTGGGCTTAGTTCTCGCCAAACTGCTTCCTGCTTTTTGTTGGGCAAAGTAATTTTAAGGGTGTTCATGGCGACCTTTCAGGGGGTCTTGGTCCATCAAACTACATTAGTCTGGAGGAAATCCACAGGTTCTCATCTTCTGTGGAAACAAAAGAAGAACCTCTTTTCCAAAGCAACAAATCCTTAGACCCAAATTCTGAAGTCAAAATGCCTTTAAAAGATATATGGTGGTTTAGCTTAGCAGCCCATACAATGAAATGTCTCTCTGTAGTTAGCTCATTCACAGTCAAAAAATTTAAAGAAAAAACAATAATATACATAATCCAGACTCTGTGTATTTTCCATCTTTATGTGGCTTATCTTTCATACTCTATTACTTTTTCTACAAGTTTACTCTGTCTCTTTAAAGACTTTGTTTTATTTTTTTAAAAAAACATTTATTCCTTTTTATACCTCTCTATATTCTTTTTCTTCTTTCTCCCAAGCCTACATATATTTATCTAATACTGTGACCCATTTAGAGGTTTCTTCCATTTGGATTTCTCTTTATTGCAAGCACATCTATAATTATTTTCTGACCAGGAGTGCTTTTTTTTAAGTGTTAAGCAAGCATGGCTACAACCAAGGCTGCTTTGCCTTTTGGCTCTGCCCAGCCCAACATGGCATAGGTCTGTGCACCACCTCTGTAGCCATGCACACCGCCCCAGTTCCAGGTATGCAGCAGGTCTGTTTTGCACCATTTAGCAGTTTGTAACACACTGCTCACAATCCCCATTCAAGTGCTCGGCCTCCTGAAAGAGCCAGAGTTTGTGCTGACAGCATGGACCAGGAAGCTGCCGTTTTGAAACCATGTGGGTTTTTTTTTTCTGCTACTGCTGAATCAGGAAGACCTCTCTTAAGGGAGCTGTGGCATGATGCCAGCTGAAAAAAAATTCAGCTAAACTTTTTGTGTGTGTGTCTAGAATTCCTTTCCAAGTTTCCCCAGGTTTTACATGGATGCAGTCAGCCCCATGTTGGGCGCCAATCTGTTGTTGGAGGCCTGCTTGTTCATTTCCAGCTGCCCAGACTCCCAAAATAACCACACAGAAACTATATTATTTGTAATACTGTTTGGCCAATATCTTATACATATTTCTCACTCACTCTTATCTCTTAAATGAACCCATATCTATTGTTTTATATTTTAGCACGAGGCTCGTGACCTACTAGCAAGGCTCTAGCTGGAGTCTCACGTCTTCCTCCTCTGACAGCTCCATGTTATCTTCTTGACTCCACCTACTCTCTCTAGATATATCTCTTCCAGCCTGGGTGTATTCTGTTAAGCCATTGGCTGAAAGCAGCTTCTTTACTCATTAACCAATAAAAGCAACACATATACAGAAGGACTTCCCACTCCAACTCTGTGGGACCTTTTCTCCTTTTCCTTTTACATGGGCTCCAGAGACTGAACTTAGACTTGCTTGGAAAGAACTTCTACCCTCTGAACCATCTTGCTGGTCCTGTTTAAGTCTTTGAGCCCAATTTTATATCTCTGTATCTGGGTGTCCTCTACACTCCATATTTCTATTACTGGTGGGAGAATTTCATTTGTATTATTTGCCTGTGCTTTGTAGTGATATTTCATTTGTATTTTAATAAAGCTTGCCTGAAGATCAGAGAGTAAAGCAACCCCATTGGTCAGCCTTATAGCCCATCAGTAATGACACACACCTTTAATCCCAGTAGCCACACTAGTTTGCCATAGAAACCGGGTGTTAGTGGTATATGTCTTTAATCCCAACACTAAAGAGGGATATAAGATGGGAGGAGACAGCTCTGGTGTCATTGCCAAGAGCAATGTCCTGAGTCCTGTTTTTGTTTTTGTGCAGAGAGAGGTTAGGGTCACTCATTTATGCCTGCAGTTCATCTCAATTTTTTCTCTCTGTCTCTCTGACTTTGTGTTTCTGCCTCTCTTTCTTTTTAAAGGTGTGGTAATGGTCCAGTTTCTTCTTTTACATGGGCACATCCAGTTTTCTTGATTTTACTTGTTGGCAAGGTCAGCCTTTCTACCTTTTGTAATTTGTCCTCTGTGTTGAAGTTCATCCTGCCATTTCAACAATGGAGGAACCTATGTAACATTATGCTAAGCAAAGGAAGCCACTCACAGGCGATTGCTGTATGCTCTTGGGCATATGTAGAATCTAAAAATATTGAGTTTGGAGAGGCAGGGTGTAGAATGATAGCTGCCAAGGGCTGGGGGGTGGGGTAGGGTAGGTGTAGGTGTATAGCTCCCATTATGAAAGATGAGGAAGTTCTAATGTTTTGGTGTGGAGCCTCTGGGGAACAAATTGCTGCCTCATACACCTGGGAAGAGGGTAGGTGTCCAGGCAAGTGCCCAAGGATGCTGGATCTGGGGGAAGGGTCACCTGCTTCCATGCCATTTACCTACCGTGCCAGTAGGGGGAGTCAGGAGACGCCCAAGCAAGCTGAAGACGGAGACAACTGGAACAAGAGCGTGCCTGACAGACTGACAGACATTTGTCTTTGGGCAGCTTTGACAGAGCCACTCTGCTAGCTCTGGCCTGCAGAAAGGAAGCACATCTGTTCTGTTCTCTGGGAAGTGCCATGTGCTTTTCCCGGGACTGAGTTGGGGTGCTGACTACAGGTGGGGGATACATCATCCTTGGCTTGAGCATGTAACAGAAAATGTAAGAAAGCCTGTCTCAGGGCTGGGCAGAACTTACCTTCCTCAGCCCCATGCCAGGGTTCAGTGCCTTCCCATCAAGTACTCAGCCTTTCCCATAGACCCTCCAGTGTCCCACTCAGATGCCAAGAGAGAGGGAGGGCATGGGCCACTTTTCTTTTTCCTTTCCTTCTCTTTCTTTCTTTCTTTCTTTCTTTCTTTTCTTTTCTTTTCTTTTTTTTCTTTGAGACAGGATTTCTATGTGCAGCCTGGCTGTCCTGGAACTCACTCTGTAGACCAGGCTGGCCTCACAGAGACCTACCTGCCTTTGCCTCTCAATGCTGGAATTAAAGGCATGTGCCACCGCCTCCTTCTTAGCGGCAACTAAAGAACTAAAGGGCACATGCTAACACTTGTCTCCTGAAGCCAGTGCTTGCACAGTCTTTCCTCCGTGGACTCTCTTCCTCCTCACCACAGTGCTGTGGGGGCTCTGCTAGTCCCACTTCACGGTGATAGCAGGAAGTCCCAAGAAGCTGCAGGATGCACGCCTTGCCCTCTAAGAGCACATGTATAGCATGGGTGGCAGATCCTAGGATCCATATGAGCATTAGAAGGAGATTAGGTAAACCTCAGAGCCATGGTGTGACAGCCAGGTGACATGGTGGGCAGGAGACATCAGTTCTGTGCAGGCGCCTGGATAAAATGTACGTGCCTTTCCTTGTGATTATTACAACATACAATATCACAAAGTGACTGTCTGCAGGCACACCCCCCCACACACAGACACATGAGAGGGAGATTCAGACATCCCCCTCACCCCCGGGCTGGTAGGGTATGGCATCCCGCTTGGGTCACGTAGCAGCCATTTCCCAGGTAGGCTGCCCTGCAGAGCTGCATTGGTCTGTGTGACAGGGGAGGGACTGCGGCAGGTGCAGCCCAGGGTGTAAGGGTGTCCCTCCTCAGAAACTGGAAGCCCAGTTGCAGTGGGGGCTGGCTGGCGGAGGCGTCACCACCCTCGTGACTCGTGACTCGTTGGGAGATGGCAGTTTTACATATTTAAGAGGAGCGTGGCCGGTTTCTTATCTGAAGTATACTTCCCTGGAGAGACCACCACCATTTGATCTATTTTTGATTAAAATGTAAAAATTAAAAATTAAATCAAATGGTGGTTTAACTCCTTGGGGAGAACACACTTCAGTTATGAAGTACTCCCCACAGCAACCTTGGGACTCTTACGGCGGCATCGTCTCGTCTGTAGGTGGTCTTTTTATGTCACACGTAATTAAAATGAATTGCAATGAGATCCACCGATGACTGCCTTCTGTGTGACGACCTGCGGCTGGTGCTTCCCAAGCAGGTCCCCAGGGGTATAGCCTCCGAGGTGAGCTTTGTGGTAGTGGCAAGAAATCCAAGGGTGCCAGGCCTGAGGGAGGAAAGGACATCTTCAGCACACCCCAGTACCTTCCCTTGTGACCAGTTCTGCCACAGAGAGAGTTTGGTAAGAAGGTAAGAAATGCGCTATCAGAATCTAGTCTGTGGCTCTCTGTGTCTAAACACTTGGCTGCCTCAGTATGGGGAAAGGGTAGGACTGGGGTTGGGTGCAGCTCCACCCGGGTACAGCATTTGCACTGGATTCATGCCTAGGGTAACAGGCCTAGATGTGGTTTATGAGCCACATATCCAGTTATGTGACTGGTCATGCTGTGGCCACCTGACGCCCTCTTGGCTGCATTTGTGTTTTGAAATCTGCTTTGAATGAGCTGCTCGAGAAGCAAACACTTCTGGGACACAGAACACCTTACTCTATGCTAGTACGTAGCTCTAAGGCATTTCTTTCTTTCTTTTAAAAAGTGTGTGTGTGTGTGTGTGTGTGTGTGTGTGTGTGTGTGTGTGTGTGTGTGTGATATGTCTGTGCACGAATGTGTGTGTACCACAGCAAGCGTGCTGAGGTCAGCGGACAGCTCCGTGAGTTGGTTCTCTCCTTCCACACGCAAGGGATCTGGGGATTGAACTCGGGTCATGCGGATTCCGCAGTCAGCGCTTTCCCCACTGGACCCTCTTACTAGCAACTGCTAAGGCATTTCTGTTGGCAGCATTGGCCTCGACCTTTGCACGGAGAATCCTTCCCTGGAAGCCAAGACACACCCCCAGAAGCACAGTGATATTTTGAGGCAGCCAGTGGTTGGAGGAAGGGCTGGATCTGACCCGGCTTTCTGCTCTATCTGGCAGCAAGGATGTGGCCTTCCATTTACAGCCAAGTTGGATTTTAGAAGCCAAAGAATTCACTTCCCTGTATTTGTGAGTCTGCAGCTGGGTACAGTTTGCAGCCCTGAGCAAGGCCTTGCCCAGATTTAGCAGGAGCCCAGCATGCAGCTGAGACCCGGGAAGTCCCCCCCTTTCCCTAGGCGGAGCTCCATCTTCGGGACCTGGCCCACCTACCTGGCACGGAGAAGTGAAAGGGAGGAAAGAGGAGGCGGGGAGACGGTGGGGATCACTCAGCATCAGAGCTGGAGGTGTCACTGTGGGCTTTAACATTCTTTCCAACCCTGGGAAGCACTGCATCCTTTCTCCAGCCTCTGTGACAGTCTTGTCGCCTTCCCGTAGTGGGTGGCCTGGTTCTGAGCTCATGATAGCTCAGTCATTCCATCTGGAACAGCCCACCTGCTCTCTCAGCCTCCTCTCTACCTCCCTCTTCTGTAGCCCCTGTGGTGACTTCTCATTCATGTCCTCTTTCAAGGTGCCACATAGGCCAGATGTCAGCTCTGTCCCAAGCTGGAGTTCTCCCTCTCTGTGTCTTGTTCTCTCGCTGGCTCCAGCTGCCCCAACTCTCCTGTCTATCCATCGCTCCCCTTTGCTTTTCCTTCTCCCTGCCTCTCTCAGTGCCACAGATTGGCAAGACATGTGGATTCTGTCAAGGTCACATAGAAATTAGAAAGCCACCCAGCTCTACCCTAGGTTGAATAGACACCCTTGTTTTCAAAGAAAAGTTATGAACACTTCAAGGACGTATGTGTGGAGACAGGGAAACTTCTGAAAGACCAAGTCATGTTAGGATTAAGTTTGGGTTTGGGGTTGCAGTGGGCTGCCGGGCTCGAGTCATGGCGTGGTGTGTGGGAATGTGATTGTGGGTACATTTCTTTTTTCTTTTTTTTTAAGATTTATTTATTTATTTAATGCGCACTTGTGTTTTGCCTATATATACTCTGTATGAAGATATTGGATTCCCCTGGAACGGGAACTACAGACAGTTGTGAACTGCCATGTGGGTGCTGGGAATTGAACCTGGGTCCTTTGGAAGAGCAGCCAGTGCTCTTAACTGCTGAGCCATCTCTCCAGCCCCTGTG